>MU705927.1:5638-88866 GCA_026770625.1 Nicotiana glauca
GGTTTACGTACGTACTAAGTGATGAGAGTCCGTGTTTAGCTACTATGATATTAATTGTTCGGTAGTTAAGGACCCACATCATGCTTGATCTGGAGATATCTTGTATTTTAATTGTCAACATGATCATTTATGACATGCTAGAGACATGAGAAGAACAAAAAGTGAACATATGAATTTGCTGAACCCTATAAGAGATTCTTTGTATATGAAAGAGCCTTTTTGTGCATTCTTGATGTTTTCTAGATACTTATGGATCGGGCCGATCGCCTCAATGAAATAGATGCATCTATGGTTCGTGCCGTTCGACCCTCGACAATGCACAATTTATTTTCTGTTGGAGCGGGCTGTCGACCTCGGCATGATTGCGCATGATATATATTTATAATTGCTAAAGTTTAGACATGACATGCTTACTTGATAAGTATTTGAACTATAAATGACAACTGAAATATGGTCAAGAACATGATTATTGCTTTTCCTTATTACTTGTTAATTGTTGGAGATTTTTATGCTTAGCATGGCACCTTATCATGATATTATTTTGACCCTAATAAATATCAAGTCGACCACTCGTCTCTACTTATTCGAGATTAGATGGGATAATCACTGGGTACATATTATTTATGTACTCATACTACACTTCTGTACTTAATTGTACAGGATCTGAGGCAGATACATTTGGTTACCAGTTCGGTGCGCGCCCTTGAGTTTGTGGCAGAAACTTCCACGGTAAGCTGTTTCCTTCCTATGCCGCTCAGCAACCGGATGGAGTCTTCCTTTACTTTTGCTGTCTTTCTTTATCTCGGATAGTAGGATAGAGATATTCCTTTAGTATATTCTACTAGATGCCCGTACTTGCGACACCAGGTCTTGGCACACACTTTGGTAGACTAGTTTTTGGGGTTGTATTATTATGTTATTTATTTTATCTATCACTTTCGAATTTTGATTTCAAATTCGGATAATTATTTCACTTAAATTCCGCTAAAATTAACATAGGGAGATGAAAATGTTCCGCATTGGCTTACCTGGCAATGCTGTTGGGCGCCATCATGACCTATTGTGGAAATGGGTTGTGACACTTTGTCTTCAACCAAGTCTCAATAAAGTGAAATTTGACATCAATGTGTTTGCTACGCCCATGAAAATTAGATTCTTTGTTAACTCAATTACGGACTTTCTATAAAAAAAAATTGTTGTAGGACTATCTTACTTGTGTTGAAGAAATCCAAGCATTCTTCTTAACCACAACGCTTGTGTAGCTCTATTTGTTGCAGCCACGTACTCTACTTCAGTTGTTGATAAAGCTACAACTTGTTATTTTTTGGAAGTCCAAGAAAATACACCAGAACCCAAATAAATTGCATAGCCAGAAGTACTTTTTCTTTGTATTGTATCACCATCCCAAATCACTGTCTGTAAATCCCACAAGATAACTATCATTAGTCTTTGAATAAAATATACCATCCGTTTGCGTACCTTGAATACATCTCCAAATTCTCTTTGTTGCTTGCAAGTGGGATTGCCATAGAGTCTCAATAAATCTGCTAATTAATCCAACTCCATAAGTAATATCAAACCTTGTAGAAGTCATGTACCTTAGACTCCCTACCAATTTCCTAAAATATGTAGGATCGACAAAGTTACCAGTCCCATCTCTAACCAACTTCAATTTTTCTTCAACAAGGGTCAAAACTGGTTTGGCTTTATCCATCTTAAATCTCTTTAGAATATCACCAGCATATTTTCTGAGAGATAAATATTTCATTATCTAATTGAGATACCTCAATGCCAAGAAAATAAGACATTAAACCCAAATCAATCATCTCAAGCTTGCCAACCATTGCCTCCCTAAACTCAGAAATTAATTTAGGATTATTGCCAGTAAAAATTAAATCATCCACATATAAGCATACAATGAGAATATTTTCGCCAGACTTGAATTTGAAATATAAAGTATGCTCATATGGACATCTTTGAAATCCATGTCCAATAAAATAAGAATCAATACGAGTGTACCAAGCTCTAGGTGCTTGTTTCAATCCATATAATGCCTTTTTCAGCATATAAACTTTATTTTGTTGACCCTTTTTGACATAACTTGCAGGCTACTCAACATACACTTTTTCTAAAATTACACTATTTAAGAAATTTGTTAGATACACTAAAATTGGAGTTATTCATCAAGTTGAAGAAGATGTTGGGCATGATCAAATTTGAAGATCTTGGTTTAAGGGAGGCTGTTGGAAACTAAATCAAGATTAATTAGTATTCCTAAGTTGTCCAGGATTTGTTATTTGGTAGTTTATTTAATTCATGTCTAGTTAGGTTTTATTTACCAAGTTCATATTGGAATAGGTTTTGTTAGTCTAGTCAATTTTGGTTTGTAGTATTATAAATAGGGGTGCTACTACATATTTTCTATTGTGGAGAGGTAGTTACGATGTTGAGAGATTCAAGAGTTAATGAGTTGTAAAAAAGCCTCCTCCCAAGTTCTCTCCGTAGTTTGATAAATTTCTTCTATATATCTTTTGCTGAATTTTTTACCTGTGCCTAAATTTTTTCTTCGGGTATTCAATCCTTCATAGACTATATATATCTTTACCTTGGAGTGAATTTCGTGCCCGATAATAGAAATTTGATCTATGCTGAGAATTTCATTACGCCACATGATTCCTCTTGATCTTGCCACAGCTGGGACTTGTAACATGGCATTGAATCGAAACTCGTCAAGTAGGCATTGTGTAAATTTCCATGCGTATATACTTCTAAAAGTGCATGTTTGGAAACTTTTACAACAAAGGTAACTAAAGTCATATTAAGGTAAAAAACCCTAACCATATATTTCCTAATCATATTAAGGTCAAAAAACATCTAAAGGAAACATACAACTTGTGCAGAAAAATTTTAAAATGAATTTTACTAAAAAAAATATACCTTTATTTACTCCACTGGTTGCCACTGTCCATATCGAAGTCATATCTTCGGTTATCGGTTGAAAAACGAAATGAGTTTGTTGCCATTCCTCCATTATTTTTTGATATCCTTCCTAAAATATAGATGATAAACATTATATAAACAAAAATTTTAGCCAAGAACCAAGGTAGTGTTGAATTTAGAATCTTACATATGCCTACGATACACGCGGTTCGACCCATCCTTCTCTTGTACTATCCTCCGTCTTCTTCTTCTTCTTATGTGTCTCCTCAAAGACAGTAGCATGAGACACATTTCGCCATGTGCCTTTTCTTGTCAAAATTAAAAATATGAGTTTATTACTTGAATCTCATATAAGTAAAGCTAAGTAAAATTATATAAATAAATTATCAATCACAATCGATGAGCCGCGAAACTAATTGATCCTCCGGTGTGCAATGAGCCACCCTTGCTGGAGACTCTATTTGCCTTCTCTTTTTCACTATATTGATGCCATTCATCGGTGTTCCACTCTCTAATAGTTGAAGCCAGACATCCTAACGCAACAATTATGGCTTGCTGCCACCTTTTCGAGCAACAAAATGAATATCTTTAATCTTTTTCTAAGCTCTCTTCTCGAAATTAGCATTAACCTGAATTTCATGCTGAAGTTGCCATATACACTTAGTATGCAATTACAACAAAATTGAGACGAAACAATGTAAGTAATATATAAATTATATTTATTCGTACCTTAAATTGAAATCTGGTATGGTATCACTCTCCCGGAATTTCACGACTCATAAAAAAAATGACATCATAGATTCCACAACCATACGTGTTGCCTGATAGGATGGCAAAAACCTGCATTACATTTAATATGTAAAATAAATATTCATTAAATATATGTAGAATGTTATTATAACAATTAAAAATAAATATTAATGGGGTACAATAATCAACCAGTCCCAACAGCATACTATTGTTGATACTCAATTTTTTTCTGTATTTTTTATATACAAAATATCTTTCAAAATAACATGTACATGCATATATAAGGATGCCCCAAAGTCCTATTATTTTCCCCTCATTTTTTAAAAGTTTTTAAATCAATTTACTGCCATATTTGATCAAGAAAATCCTAATAATATTCCCCAAAATTATCATTTTTTTGGTGATTAATTTATTGGACTCTTTTATTTATATAATAAAATAGCTAAGGTATTTTTATACATTTTTTACAAATTTATTTTGTATTTTTAAGGATAGAATTATATAATTGCAATATTAGCCATTTTTAGGTTTAAAGTTGTTTCATATTTATAATATGAGATTTCATAGTTTTAAATTGATAATTATATATTATAAATCACTTTAGCATTTTTAATTTATTTCTGAAATTATTTTACTATTTTTATAAAATTAAACAAGGGGAAAGTGACTATTTAAATGTTAGCCCGTTTTGTTTCAATTTTGGCTAGATTTGAATCCCTAATTAAATCTAATACCCAACCCAACTCATAGCAAATTACCCGACCAGGTCCAATTACCCTACCTGACCCAGCTAACCCATTCAATCTGGACCATTGATCATTCAAATCAACGGTCCTTATTTAACCTACCTAAATTAAACCGAATGACCCCCCCAATACCCCTCATTTTCCTTCATTCGACTTTATCTCTCTACTTCTGGTTCTCTCTAAAACCTTTCCCCTCCCCTCCTCTCCGATGAGTCATGTTCGTCTTCTCCAGCCACCTTCTAACCTAAATCTATGCTGGTTTCACCACCCACCAAGCCATCTATAGGTCCTCACATTTGGTTAACCGAAGCTCCATGACTCGACCATGAAGGGTTATGTCCAGACCTTTGTCGATTTGAGTTCAACGGCCATCTCGGGCCCCATTCCGGCGAGCTATGACTATTTCGAAGCCTGATCTCGACTCATATGCTTAGATCCAAGCCTTTCTCGCCATTTGGGATCCTTTGAAAACCCTAGTTTTATGTTTTCTGATCTCTTTAAATCTTTTCCATATCCATGATTTCCTTATGATTTTGAACGATTTTCTTGGCTTTTCTTTCAAAAACTACTTTCAAAACTAGTCTTTTTCCGATATATGGTTTTTCTGAGAGTATTTAAATGTTTCTCTAACTTTCTTTTTGTGTTTATTTGCCTCTATTATGTTCTTGTATTTTCTTCTACCATGTTCTTGTATGCTTCTTCGACGGTGTTCTTGTATACTCCTTTTATCGTATTTTCTTATACTGTGTTCTTGCATGCTTTTCTACTGTATTTTCCTCTACTATATTCTTATGTGTTTCTCTTACTGAACTTTCCATTACAATGTACTTGAATGTTTCTTATTAAGTTCCACCTACTGAGTTCTGGTTAAGCTTCTTCTAAAAAACATCTTAATGTGCATCTCCTATTTTTCTTATACATTTTTTTCATTATATTTCGTATTAGTTTCTTCTACAATGTTTTGAGCTCTTCTAGTGTGTTCTGCTTGTTACTTTTCTATCATGTTTCTCATGAGTTTCTGTTGTTGAAAGAAACGTACCAGAAGTTACAGTTCTTTTCTAACACTTTTGAATCTATTTCGATTTAATTACTTACTCTCTCATCTTTGCACTCGATTAATGGTGGAAACCCTAGAATTTGGGGCTTTCTTTCAAGTTTGGCTATGTGATTTGCCTGAACTAGGGTTTTTATTTCAAAACTCCCCAACTCTTTCAGACCAATTTCGAGTCTCTGAACTGAGTTGGGACATCCTTATCTTTCATACGACTCTTACTTTTGCTAAACTCTTCTAAACTCTTTTACACAGCATTTTTCTACTGATTTTACAATTACACGACATCTTCTTTCATGCTTGACATGTCTGTATTCTCTTTATATATGATGAACTTCCCTATAAAATGGCTTTCGAATATGTGATTAGTTCAGACTCCCTTCTGAATAGGTCTAATTGATTTTCTTTCCTTGTTTGCTGATTTTCCCTGTGACTCGACTTATGTTAAAAACCTTTCTCTGCTTTTCAGACTTGGTTCATTCATACAAAATCTCTGACCTCTGATTTACTGGTTACTAATTGATTTTCTTAGCTTAATTGTACAACCGTGTATTTCAAAATTCTGTACTTAAATAAAACTTCTATGTATTTACCTCTAATTGCCTATTTTGCACGAAGTGCCTTGTTTAATTTCTTTCCTTAAACAATTTTTACCCCTTTGAATCTGGATTCCTTAATTAAAGGAAGTCTTCTGTGATTGATTCTTGATTGATATTCAGTTCCTTAACTATTTTCTTACCTTAGTTCTGCCTGATTTTCAACACTATAAATGCACGACTCTTTAACACACAATACACGATCCACAATCCTTCTGAACTCATCTCACACAATAATATTCTTCTTGCATGCACCGTTTCTTGTTTACAAGGCCTATTACTTTTGTTTATTTGTTTGTTTGAAACTGGTATGTCCTGATTTAAGCTTCAGCATCACAATATTGTGTTTTTTTACAACTTGTGTATCCGTGTGTATTTACTATTTCTGTCGAGTTCAATATTTAAATTAGTAAGGTGACCTCTTTTTGTTTGTTTCTGCTATGAATCCCAATTCCCTACCCTTTTATGTGTTTGAGCATATGGTTTAAGACATGGCAATATTTAAGTTATTGTCCATGGATTAAACTTGATCCCTTGGGATCCCAGCCTCTAAACAAGGTGTTCTAACAGGCTTATAGGTATGCTAGCACTTCCTATTGTTTGACATGACCACAACCTACTCTTGCCTCTTTCAACTTTGCTATTTCCCATGTACTCCTACATGTATCTATTTGTAACTGTTTCCCTTTCCCTTTCCCCGTTTCAGCACTCTATTTCTGCACCTGCACTCTCTCTTAGTTCCTACGTTCTGTCCCCCTCTTGTGAGCCTTGCCTTGGGACCTTGAGTTCCCTCTAAACTTGGACACTTGAGGGATGGCCCTTCCACATTGCACTATGTCTTAATCTGGTGATATATTTGGGTGTAAGCATTGCCCGGAGTCCGTATGAGGCTCTTAGTGAACTCCGACACATTCAAATGGGATAAAGGCTTTGGATTATGATCTCAATTGCGTTTTTTTACTTCATATTTCAGACAGGAAGTCTGAATCAGGCTCTCCTTGGTTGTACTTTTTAATTTCTGATGTATTCTTTTATTTTTTGGGCTGTAATAATTTGTAATAAACTCTTGGGGATGGCTAGTGAAAAAGGGAGGGGTAACTATGCATGCAAAGGGTAGATATCCTGCCTATAAGTGTATTTCTGAATTTTTAAACTCTCATATAAATATCCCGCCTATAGGTGTATTTATGAATTTCTACATTCTCATATAGATATCCTGCCTGTAGGTTATTTCTGAATTTCTGCACTCTCATGTAGATATCCTGCCTATAGGTTACTTGTTGAATCCTGCATTTTTCATATAGATAATATGTTTGTAGGAATTCTGCATTCCATCATATAGATATTGTGTCTATAATTACCTAGAAATCTGAATCTTGCATGTACATTCTTCATTAGGCACTCATTTTTATAGGTTCCTTAATAATCAATTGCAATTAGATATCATGTTCATAGGCTCTAAACGAAATTCAGTACCTAGATATCATGTTTATAGTGTTTCTGCATTTTACTATGTCCATAAAAGTGTTTAAAAATCAACAATGCATAGAAAGCATGACTATAGGAACTATTAATCATGTATGAATTGCTTCACTCGCTTATAATTCGAAGACCAGTAATAATGACACACCATCAGTTGCAAAACTTATAATCTCTTGCTAAAACTTGCCTTTCTTTCATAACTGACAACATTTCTTAAATCACTATGTATTCACTTTACTTCATTGTTTCTGAAATTAGTAGATATCACGCCTATAGGATCATTGTCCAACACTTAAGCAAGCCTTAGGGCTAAAATTATAAAATGAATAAGTTTTTATTAGCTACAACCAGCAGGCAGGCCTGCTCCGGGCTTCTTATCTGAACTATGTAATAAATCAGTCTGCCTCAACATTTAAGTTTAATCAGACCCTAAACAATATGTGCAAGACATGCTAAATTATGTGCTTCTATGTTAAAAGGAGGTGTATCTAAGCCTTTTACTTGTTATGTGCTTCCCCAACTTGGTATACGTGTTTTTGTACATCGCCTTAGAGTTTTTCCCTTTGAAACTATAAACAAGCTCAAAATCCCTTCCCTTTAGGATTTGTAGTCTTAAATTCCTTCGGGACTAATAGGATTGGTGAGGGTAATTTATCGCTGCCAACTCGACACTACACAATGGTAGGAAGAGCGGGTCACAATAGTTTTTACCCAAATAGTGGTTCGGGATCGAATTTCCACAGGGAGCTTGGAGTGGAAGCTCATCTTGATCAAGATCTTCAACCTCCTCCCCCGCCAAGAGGGTCATTTGCATTGAGATCCATTTGTACCTGATTGATCGACATAAACAAAATTAGTGAACAAGAAGGAAAGAGAAGCAAATCACAAAACTAGCTAAATAGATAGTCAACCCCGTAAGCTCCTCGGTAACGGCATCAAAAAGTAATCGCTGCTAACTCGACACTACATAATGGTAGGAAGAGTGGGTCGCAAAAGATTTTATCCGAATAGTAGTTCGGGATCGAATTTCCATAGGGAGCTTGGAGTGGAGTAGTATTGTCTGTCTAGCCTAGAGTTGCGTATGTGCTTCTAATTGTACTTCTAACATTTTTGGGGTTTTTGGTATTTATCATTACTATTATAAACTTATGATTAAGGCTAAATTAAGCTACGAGAATATTGCTAAGTTATAATTAATGAGAGGAAAGGCACTAGGGTCGTGGCATCACCTAGGTGGTTAATTAACAGGTAAAAGCTACTAAGGATAGATTGACATATTTTGGGCTTATGCTATAACCGTTGCACAATTGTATCCATTCTCACGCCTCTCGGTAGAGAGAATGATTTTGCCCAATTGACACTCTCGAGACCGATTGGGTAGGCCAATTCGACCAAGAAACTAGATTACTCTCTCGAGGTTTAGCCCGTTAATTGGAACTACCATTTCTCATGGGTCGATCCCAATTCCTTGTTGGGTCAAATTTGGGGTCATGGACTGTCTTTCTCAAGAAGAGTTAAACCCACAAAGCTAGAATCAGTGTTTGCAACCACCAATCCTTAATTGACACATAAAATTAACCCAAATAACAAATACCCAATATCAATCTACCCCTAGATGGAACCACCCATCAACTACCCACACTAGGGTTGAGCCACAACCCTAGCTAATTGGTTTAGCTAGACATAAGTAAAGAAGAAACAAAAGAATTAGATGAAAAACTAAACATATTAGTTGATTACTAAGATGAAATTACAAGAATCTATTGAGAATATAAAGATAAAGTGCCAAAAATGGCTAGTATCTCGGTCTCCACGTGTGCAGCTCTGTTAATAATACAAAACCTGACCTAAAAATGGTAAAATGTTCTATTTATAGAGGCTGGAAAAACTAGATAAAAATGCCCCTTCGGGGTCAATGCGGGCTACACAATCATGACTGCGGCCGTATTGGCTCTTTGACTTCAATTTTCATCTCTCTGAATATCTTAACGCGGGCCGCGTAAAAGGGGAGCGCATCCGTGGAAGGCTCTTGCGCGGACCGCGTGAATGAGACTGCGGCCGCGTAGCTTGCTTTTGACCAAAATGATATCTCTCTGAATCTCTTGATGCGGGCCACATGAATAACTATCGCGGCCACGTAAGCCAAATGCGGGCCGCGTGGATCTGACCGCGGCCGCGTTGTCAATGTTCTGAATATGCCCATCTCTGAACCTCTTAGTGCGGCCATGTGCACTTTTGTGCGGTCCGCACTAGGTTCTCTATTTCCTTCACTTCACTTGGTCTTTGATACTTGAGCAGGTTTCACTCCGTTTTGAGCCGATCTTCGATATTTCATCACTTTGTCACTCAAACCTGCAATCATGCACAACTTGTGAGCATTTTGGGACTATTTCGTAGAAATTTATACTCAAAGCATAGGGAAGTAAGGGCATAAAACACGTTAAAATCCTACTTATCAACTCTCCCAAACATAAACCTTTGCTTGTCCTCAAGCATACAAAATAAGACCCACCCCTTAAAGGAGCATCCAAGTAATTCCAGCTATCCTAGAGTAACCTCAACAAGCATCAATTGGGACTAACAATTGCCCTCAATACGAATGCATAGTTAACACATTTTAAACTTTGAAGACTATGGATCAAGTGTGACACAAGAGCATTAAGAATTGACGCATTTGATAAAAGAACTTTTCTCAAATACCTTGGTCATTGTGGAACCCAAACTCACTCATCCTCAACCCTCCCCAAGTGAACCTCACCTTTTAGAGTATTGACAGACAAATAGAGGTTGGTGGACTTTCACTCATCTCTCTCAAGAACAAGGTCACTAGTCCGGCTCTAGGTACCATATGCTTGCCCCTTATGTAAGTATACACTTATGTAGGCTTCCTTCAACTCAAAATCATATAGGGCTTTTGTGGAGTCATTGTGAAGGCTTTTGGGTAAGGGTAGGACATGTTTTTGTTCAAGTGGGTTCAATCTTCCCTTAAGCACTTCTTTTGATTCATTTTGGCACACTTTCTCGACTCATTTGAGTATTTCGCTTCTTTTCAACGGGTTAGAGGGACACATTGTCACTCTTTCATATGCAATTCAAAACATTTCTCCTTTTTTCTGCTTTTTCCACACCCTTTTCACTTTTATTTCCCTTGAATCCCCTTTTAATTCTTGTTCACATTGGTCTTTCTTTTTTTCTTTTTCTTTTCTTTTTTTTTTCATTGCTTTCCTTTTCTTTTTCCTTTTGTACCTTTTACCACTTTGTATCCTTTCTTGTCTCTCCCCCCAAACTTAGACGTTTTCCATTACTCAAGGGAAGATTTGGGTGCCAAGAGAGGGTATCTTTTTGAACGGGTATAGGCTTGTAACATTGGTTCTTGAAAGAAAAAAGTTCAAGGCTCAAAAGTGTTAAATAGGGATCATTTCATTCGTAGGCCATTGAACTGTTCAACTTAACATATGGATCAAGGAGAGCCTATAATCACTTCTCAAGTCAAATTTCACCAAGGATTTCACCTCATCAAACATTCAGGGTAAGTTCTAGACCATTGGCTCAGGACTTGGACTCATAATATGATTCCTCACCACACATGCTAGGGGATTGCTAAATACATCGAGTCGAGGGCCCACAACGACCTTAGTTATGATTCAAGCGCACAATGGTCCAAAAAGACCACATAAAGATTGTTTGGTCAACACAAGAGTCTCAAGGCCACAACTTTCACCATCCTAAATACAACATTATGTCTTTGATCATGGGACCAAAGGAAAATGTGCTAGGCCTAAGTGAAGCTTTGCCTGAGGTACCCTTAACTACGAAATATCAAAAACAAAAGAAAAATAAAAAACGAACTCAAACCGTTAAGAAGGTTGTCACACCATCTATCATTGGAAAGAGCCACCCGATTCGCATGATACTCCACCCTTGGAAAGAACCGCGGCATTAAGAACACCAAGGGCTTATAGAAAACGGCAAAAACAAACAAAAAAAAAGGCTAGGAGACTATCTACAAAGCTAAAAATGAAAAAATAAAAAAATTTGCGAAAATAGAAGACCGAATGAATATGTACAATAGGGGAGTAGAATATACAACGAGGGAAGAATATATACAGAAATGTAACTTTATATACAGACCATGGAGAAAATAAAAAGTACGATAAAGGTGGCTAAATGTAAAGTTATATACAGCCCAAAATAGAAAATCAAAGTAAAACAAAAACTATCAATCTATATATACAGTCGTCCAGATTATGAAAAAGTAGGGCATACCCCCACGAATAAGAGCTGGCATTTTCCTCAATGCCAACTACATAAATAAGCATAAAAAATAGTAAAAGGATATAGAAGAGCTCCCTAGAACTAGTCCATTTGCATGGGATCCTCAGTGGTCCCCTGGTCCTCTGTATGGGTGGGAACCTCAAATTGGTTCCTGGACTCCTGCTGCTCAGCTGGGACTAGGGCCTGCTCCTGGACCGGCTAAATGATAGGTACCTCACCAGAGAGGACCTCCTGTGGGTTTGCCAGCTCAATGACTGCATCAACTATGCCGGGTAGCTTCCACTTCTTCTTTGGAAGCCTGGGTGCCTGCTCTTGCAGTGGCTGTGGCACTGGTGCTGCTGCTGTTGCTGGAGGGGCTGGATCCCTGAATAACAAGTCTAAAGGCATCTGGTCTACCAATAGCTTATTCACATCTGTCCTCAATGCTTTCACCGACTCTCTGGAAGCCCGTGACTTCCTCATTTTCTTGTGCTCTTTGGCAAGCTCCTTCAGAGCCTTGCCATGTGAATCCACAGCCTTAGTCAAGGCCTCCTGAGTCTTTATAATCTTCACCTGGTTGTCCAGGAGTGTCTTCAAAGTGTCCCCAATGGACTGAGGAACCCAAACAATGAGAGGTAATGAATGGGCCTCAACTGTGGCAGATAATTTCGACAACTTGGATGTCGCAGCTGACATCCAGTAGTTCAAACTGGCCAAGGTCTGGCTCAACGGATGGGCTGTGAAAGGGTGAGCTCGGGAAGATGGGACTCCTGGACCAGCTGAAGTGCTGGGCCAAGCAGAAGAGGAGGGTCCTGGAGGCAAATCAACAGTAGTAGGCATGGAGGGCAGATCAGTGGAAGGCTCAACAGATGACTCCATTGCAACAGGCTCTTTAGACTGGCCAGTTAGGGCAGAAGCAGGTGCTTTGTACTTCTTGTCCTTTGTGTTATCCGGCCCTGAATGCTAAACCATAAGAACGGGGCGACCGGTCTTACTTTCATATCATAGGACTTTTTCTTTATTTTGAAATCTTGGAAATACGTGGTGAGAGTGTTGGGAAAAGGGTAATTCCTATCATGCTCTCATCCCACATCAGCAATCACACGGGACATCACATTGCCCACATTAAAACGTTACCCGACCATAATGGACGCAATCAACACAGCACGCTGATGAGGAATAGTCTGATCGTGGGTAGAAAGGTCAAGCCGACTGCACACAAATGTCAATCACCCTCAAGCCTCAAAGTTGTAGGTCTTCCGTAATATTTTCTTCCCTGCTTGCAACCAATCTAGAGCAGCACCCGGGTGGGCCAACTACCTAGATAACCAAGAGCGAACCTCTTCTCCCATTGCCAATTTCTCATTTTACTGGATCTCATTCTTATCATAAAACACCTAGTACCAATTGAACGCTTTCCTAGAGAATACAACACTCTTGTTTTCGCACTTTGGTTGGCATTGAGCCCTTTTTCACGTGGGCCACATTGCAGTAAAACTCCTTCACCATGTGCTCATTTGCATCCACTGGCTCATCCTGAAAGTGCTCCTAACCCGCTCTAGTATGGAACTATCTATGTACATTAGAAAGTAGGGGTAGCAGGTCAGTGTTAATGATACTCCTCTCTGGAATCAGTTTCGCACTGGCCACCACTTTTGGAACTTGTGAAAAGCCACTTGGCTAACAAAACGATCCTCCCAAACCTCCGATTTTCTTTTTCTTTCAACCTCCCCAACCTGGGGCACACCACTATCCGGTACCTCATCGTCACCATTGGTCCCACCTTCTGCACTCTCCCCATATACTGAAGCTGTGGGGGAGGTGGAGTATTTCCCACTACCGGCTACGGACTCGTTAGATGAGTTCGGGACTAGATTCACTTGTTTTTTTATGGTAGGTGATGGTGGAGGGGTATCAGTTAGGTGGATGGGGTTGGTTATATGAGTTGGGGCAAAATCTGAGGAGATATCTTTGGAGGGCACATACTCACTCCCCGACCCGAAGAATGAGAGGCAGCCTTGTCAGCAGCCCATATCAATTTTTGGGTCTTTTTAATGTTCTCACAACCCTGGGGAGTGAGTTTTGCAATTCTCTTTCCTTTACCCCCTTGGGAGGAACCACCTCTTCCGGGTTGTTGTGCTTGTTTACCGACTCTTCATTTAACCATGATCAGGATTAGGAAGAATGAAAGCAATCTATCCAAACACACAAGAGGAACGGTCTCAGAGATGTATGAACACAAGTGACAGCGGACCGCGTTGGGCTTGAACATGAACCCTTTCAGAAAGTATACCACGCGGACCGTACAAAAATGGGTGCGGCCGCGTGAGTCCACCACGGACCGTGTTAACATGACCACGATCGTGTGGAGAATTTCAGAGACTGGTCATTCTCAGTTCATGCCAGTGCGGACCGCACAAAATGCACCGCGGCCACACTGGCAATTTCAGAGACTATGCACCTTTTTATACTTTGTTTTGCACTACTTCAACACAATCCTTACAACATCTCGGAAACAATCAGCTCAAAAATCCTAAGCTACTAAGAAAATCAAAGAGAAAGAAAAAGACATGGGTTGCCTCCCAAGAAATGCCTGATTTAACGTCGCGGCACGATGCATGTTACCATTATATCACTTCAAATGAATGAGTGCCACCACGTGGCTGTTATCAAACTTCCCCAAATATTGCTTGACACGACGCCCATTGACTCAGAAAACTTCACCATTTTTGTTCTTGAGATCAATAGCACCAAATGGGGTTACACCAACAACTTCAAATGGACCACTCCACTTCGACTTAAGCTTTCCCGGAAATAACCTCAACCGGGAGTTGAAAAGAAGAACCATATCACCAACCTTTAACTCCTTACCCCGAGCATATTTGTCGTGAAGATACTTCATCTTGTCCTTATACAAGGATGAGCTAGAGCAGGCATGAAATCTAAACTCATCAAGCTCATTTAATTGCTCAACACGGAGATTTGCAGCAACATCTCATTCCAAGTTCAACTTTCTCAAGGCCCACATAGCCTTGTGCTCCAATTCCACCGGAAGATGGCAAACTTTTCCAAATACCAATCGATAAGGGGACATACCAATTGGGGTCTTATAAGCCATCCGGTACGCCCATAGAGCGTCATCCAACTTTTTCGACCAATCGGTTCTATTAGCATTAACCGTCTTGGACAAGATACTTTTTATTTCACGGTTGGAGAGATGCACTTGACCACTAGCTTAAGGATGATAGGGGGCAGTCACTTTGTGATTTACTCCATACTTAGCAAGCAATGAATCAAAAGCTTTGTTGCAAAAGTGAGACCCCCCATCACTAATGATAGAACGAGGAGTGCCAAACCTTGTGAAGATACTCTTTTTCAAAAATGCCACAACACTCCGGGCTTCATTGTTGGGAAAAGACACGGCTTCAACCCACTTTGAAACATAGTCCACCACCATGAGAATATAAGTGTTCCCACAAGAGTTCACGAATGAACCCATGAAGTCAATGCCCCAAACATCAAAAACATCCACTCGAGAATCGTAATGAGAGGCATCTCATCCTTTTTTGAAATTCTGCCAGCTCTTTGACATGTATCATATCTCTTCACCAAGTCACTAATATCCTTAAATAATGTCAGCCAATAGAAACCACAACTCAAAACCTTTGAAGCCATCCTCACCCCTCCATGGTGGCCACCATAGGGAGAGGAGTGACAAGCTTCCAATATGCTCAATTGTTCACCTTCCGGGACACATCTTCTTATCACACCATCTGTACAAATTTTAAACAAGTACGGATCATCCCAATAAAAATCCAAGCTATCCCGCTTGAGTTTCTTCTTTTGGTTGGAAGATAGCTCACACGGGACATTTCCAGTTACAATGAAGTTGGTGATGTCCGCGAACCATGGCATGTCACACATAGAAATGGAAAGAAGTTGCTCATCAGGGAATGTATTATTTATCTCAATGCCGTCACATGGCCTCCGTCCTTCCTTCAACCGGGACAAATGGTCTGCAACTTAATTCTTACTTACCTTCCGGTCCACTATTTCTAAGCCAAATTCTTGAAGAAGTAACACCCATCTCATCAATATTGCTTTAGAATCCTTCTTGGTTATCAAATACCTAGGGGCGGCATAGTCCGTGTGCACAATCACCTTAGCCCCTATAAGATAAGGTCGAAGTTTCTCCATAGCAAACGTGATGGCCAATAACTCCTTCTCCATCACCATGTAATTTAGTTGAGCTTCATTCATTGTTTTGCTTGCATAATACATGGGATGGAACATTTTGTTGACTCGTTGACCTAACACCGCCCCTACCGCAACATCACTTGCATCACACATAAGTTCAAAGGGCAAACCCCAATTAGGTGCGGTGATGATAGGAGTTGTGGTCAACTTGTTCTTCAAAATCTCAAAGGCCTCCATGCATTTTTCATCAAAGATAAACTTGGCATCTTTCTCTAAAAATTTTCAAAGTGGATTTACAACCTTCGAGAAGTCTTTAATAAAACGCCGGTAGAACCTGGAATGCCCAAGAAAACTCCTCACCCCTTTGAAAGAAGTAGGGCCTCGATTTTTGCCTTATCAACTTCAATTCCTTGCTTCGAGATCTTGTGTCCCAATACTATACTTTCTTCTACCATAAAATGGCATTTTTCCCAATTGAGAACAAGGTTAGTTTCTTCGCATCGAGCCAATACCCTATCCAAAGTCACCAAGCATTCCTCAAACGAATCCCCAACCACGCTGAAATCATCCATGAGGACCTCCAAAATATCCTCCACCATGCCAGTGAAAATAGCCATCATATAACGTTGGAATGTCGCTGGAGCATTACATAGTCCAAATGGCATTCTCGAGAAAGTAAACGTGGCATAAGGACATGTAAAGGTCATCTTCTGTTGGTCCTTCGGGGCAGTTAGAATTTGATTGTACCCCGAGTAACCATCTAGAAAACAATAGAAAACCCAGCCCCTAAGACGATCGAGCATTTGGT
Source organism: Nicotiana glauca (assembly GCA_026770625.1). NCBI lineage: Eukaryota > Viridiplantae > Streptophyta > Magnoliopsida > Solanales > Solanaceae > Nicotiana > Nicotiana glauca. The sequence goes on from MU705927.1 coordinate 22,463, forward strand.
CAAGGAATGGTAATGGGAAATGATCTTTTCTTGTCACCTTGTTAAGCTTTCTGTAATCCATACAAACTCTCCAACCCATCCGAGTAGGAATAAGCTCATTGTTGGCATTGGTCACTACCGTTATCCCACCTTTCTTTGGTACACATTGGACCGGAGAGTTCCATAAGCTATCGGAGATTGGATAAACCACACCGGCGTCAAGCCACTTGATAACCTCTTTCTTTACCACTTCTTGCATTGCCTCATTTATTCTTCTTTGATGTTCAATTGAAGGCCTTGCATCCTCATTCAAGATGATTTTATGAATGCAAAATGCGGGGCTTATCCCCCGAATATTGGCTAATGTCCATCAAATCACCTTTTTGCGCTTTTGAAGAACCACCAAAGTTGCGTCAACCTGCATGTTAGTTAGGCAAGAAGAAAGAATATCTGGAAGAGTTGAATTAGAGCCCAAAAATTCATACCTGAGGTGTGGAGGGAGTGGCTTCAACTCCAACACCAGTGGCTCCTCAATCGTTGGCTTTGTTGGTAGAGTTTTGCGGTTTTCAAGATCCAAAGATAACTTTCTAGGCTGATATGAATATGAACCCATACCATGCAATACATTAATGCACTCCACTCTACCGACATCATCATTGACATCCATGTTAAGAAGCATGACCTCAAGAGGATCTTCAACATTTATCATGGAACTTGTGTCGTCCACTATCACAGCTGTGACAATGTCCACAAATGAACACACCTCCGTGTTATTGGGTTGTCTTATTGATTTGCAAACATGGAATACCACCTTCTCATATCCCACACGGAATGTCAACTCAACCGCTTCAACATCAACCAATGCCTTTCCCGTAGCTAGGAAAAGTCTCCCAAGAATGATTGGCACTTCAAAGTCCACTTCACAATCCAATATGATAAAGTCGGCCGGCAATATGAATTTATCAACACGGACAAGAACATCATCAATTATGCCTAAGGGTCGCTTCATTGATCGATCCACCATTTGAAGTCTCATTGAAGTTGGCCGAGGTTGTCTGATTCCCAAGGTCTTGAAGACCAAATAAGGCATCAAATTAATGCTAGCCCCAAGTCACAAAGGGCTTTGGCAATATCCGCACTACCTATAATGCAAGGGATAGTAAAAGCTCCGGGGTCTTCAAGTTTTGGGCCGTGGAATGCAATATAGAACTCAGTTGATGCGTCATTTTAATTGTTTCACACTCCATCAACCTCTTCTTACATACCAAATCCTTCATGAACTTTGCATACCCCGACATTTGTTCAAGTGCCTCCACTAATGGCACATTGATAGTAAGACTCTTCATCATTTCAATGAAATTTTTTAATTGATTGGCACTTTTTTGCTTTGCAAATCATTAAGGGTGAGGTGGGGGTGGCCTAGGCAAAGGTGCCTTGGCCTTGGGCACCACCGGCTCGGGCATGTCAATAATGTGTTCCCTAGACGGGTTCACGGCATCTTGAGTCTTTACCCCGGCCTCATCATCAATATCAATCCGCATATCATTGGTCACATTTGGTTCAACCATATCTTCAACATTCAAAGGCACATTATCATCATGCAACTTAACTTCGTCATTCACAACTTGATTTTCATTCGAGGCGTGCACATCAACGCCTCTTCCACTCCTTGTTGTAACCGGCATCATATGATTGTTACCTCCCTTCGGGTTCACAACCGTATCACTTGGTAGAGCACCCTTAGGTCGATAATTTAATGATTAAGAGATTTGGCCAAGTTGCACCTCCAAATTCCGAATAGTGGTATTATGAGAAGCCAATTGAGCATTGGAGTCTTGGTTCTTCTTCATCATTTTTTTTGAACATCATTTCTATTCTCCCCATATCACTACCCGAAGAGCTATACCCTTGAGATTAAAAGGGAGGTGGATTGTTCGGTTGTTGGTACATGGGGGGCTTTTGAAAGCCTTGCCCCCGGTTGCCTTGATTTCCACTATTGTTCCACCGTCCTTGATTGTTGTTGTTGTTGCTCCAGTTGTTGTTGTTCCTTTTCCAATTGCCTTGATTGTTACCTTGGTTACCCCAATTGTTGTTTTGATTGTTGTTCTTCCAATTGCCACCACTTTGTTGATTGCCCCAATTTCCTTGGGGATGCTATTGTTGATTCCCTTGATTTCCTCTATTCCCTTGGTAATTATTGACATATTGACATTCTTCGCTTTGCTCATCATAGCACTCATTCGAATAACCACCACCATCATTATTGTTATCAAATTGCTCACAATTACCTTGAGGTTGTTGTTGCCCTATTTGCCTCCTTTTTAACATCGAAACATTTTCCATTGTATTGACTTGGCGCGGGTTTTAGACTTGTTGCAATTGCGCCTTCGCCAACTGATTCATAGTTGTTGTAAGGTCGGCAATAGCTTGGCCATGATCATGCAATTCCTTGTGCAAATGGATGACCCTGGGGTCACCTTGGGGAACATTTGCTCGACTTTGCCATGCCGAAGAGGTGTTGGCCATTTCATCAAGTACATCACATGCCTTTTGGTAAGAAAGTTTCATGAAGTTCCCTCCGGCTAATTGGTTCATAATTCACTGATTCGTGGTGTTGATGCCCCGATAAAAAGTTTGTTGTATCATTGCCCCAGTCATGTCCTTATTAGGGCACTCCTTCACCGTTGTTCGATATCTTTCCCGTATCTCGTGCAAAGGTTCCGTTGGCTCTTGATTTAAACCTAGAATCTCACCCCGAAGAGCCGCCATATGACTTGGAGAAATAAACTTGGCAATAAATTTGTCCGCCAATTCATCCCATATGGTGATAGAATGATTGGAGAGCATTTCCAACCAATCAAATGCCATACCCCGAAGAGAGAACGGGAAAAGCCTCAATCTCAATGCATCCTCGGATATGTTTGTTTGCTTGCTCCCCCAGCATGTATCTACGAACCCCTTCAAGTGCTTGTAAGCATTTTGGTCGGAGTCACCCGTAAAATACCATCTTTGCTCGAGCAAGGTCAACATGACATTTGTGATTTGAAAATTCCCTGCCAGGATTCGGGGAGGAATGATGGCACTCGCATATCCTTGATTCGGGAGGACTCTTGGAGCCACTCTTGGCGGTGGCATAGGAGGTTCTGGAATATTCTCATTTGGATTAGCATTTGCATTGACATTTCTACCTCTACGTGGAACTTGAGGTACTGGAAGCTCATCTTGATCAAGATCTTCAACCTCCTCCCTCGCCAAGGCACTGCCAAGAGGGTCATTTTCATTGAGAGCCATTTGTACCTGATTGATCGACACAAACAAAATTAGTGAACAAGAAGGAAAGAGAAGCAAATAAAAAAATTAGCTGAACAGATAGTCAACACCGTAAGCTCCCCGGCAATAGCGCCAAAAAGTGATCGCTTCCAACTCAACACTACACAATGGTAGGAAGAGTGGTTCGCAACAGCTTTTACCCGAATAGTGGTTCGGGATCGAATTTCCACAGGGAGCTTGGAGTGGAGTTGTATTATCTGTATAGCCTAAAATTGCGTATGTGCTTCTAACATTTTTGGGGTTTTTGTATTTATCACAACTGTTATAAACTAATGATTAGGGCTAAATTAAGCTACAAAAATATTGCTAAGTTGTAATTAATGAGAGGAAAAGTACTAGGGTCGTGGTATCACCTAGGTGGTTAATTAACAGGTAGAAGCTACTAAGGATAGATTGACATATTTGGGGCTTATGCTATAACCGTTGCACAATTGTACCCATTCTCACACCTCTCGGTAGAGAGAATGATTTTGCCTAATTGACTATCTCGAGGTTTAGCCCGTTAATTGGGACTACCATTTATCATGGGTCCATCTAAATTCCTTGTTGGGTCAAATTTGGGGTCATGGACTGTCTTTCATAAGAAGAGTTAAACCCACAAAGCTAGAATCAGTGTTTGCAATCACCAATCCTTAATTGACACATAAAATTAACCCAAATAATAAATACCCAATATCAATCTAACCCTAGATGGCAACACCCATCAACTACCCACACTAGGGTTGAGCCACAACCCTAGCTAATGGGTTTAGCTAGACATAATTAAAGAAGAAACAAAAGAACTAGATGAAGAACTAAACATATTAATTGATTAATAAGATGAAATTTTAATAATCTATTGAGAATGTAAAGCTAAAGTGCAAAAAATGGCTAGTATCTCGGTCTACCCAAGCGCAGCTCGATTAAAAATACAAAACTTGACCTAAAAATGGTAATATGTTCTATTTGTTGTGGCTGGAAAAACTGGACAAAAAAACCCCTGCAGGGTCTGTGCGGGCCGCACAAACATGACCGCGGCCACACTAGCTCTTTGACTTCAATTTTCATGTCTCTGAATCTCTTGACGCGGGCCGCGTAAAAGGGGAGCGCGGCCGCGGAAGGCTCTGGCACAAACCGCGTGAATGAGACTGTGGACGCGTAGCTTGCTTTTGACTAAAATAATATCACTCTGAATCTCTTGACGCGGGCCGTATGGATAAGTAGCGCGGCCACGTAAGCCGAATACAGGCCACATGGATCTGACCACGGCCGCGTTGTCAATGTTTTGAATATGCCCATCTCTGAACATCCTAGTGCAGCCACGTGCACTTTTGTGTGCTCTCCACTAGGTTCTCTACTTCCTTCACTTCACTTGGTGTTTGATACTTAAGCAGGTTTCACTCCGTTTTGAGCTGATCTTCGACATTTCATAACTTTGTCGCTCAAACCTGCAATCACGCACAACCTGTGAGCATTTTGGGACTATTTTGTAGCAATTTATACTCAAAGCACAGGCAAGTAGGGGCATAAAACACGTTAAAATCCTACTTATCAGTAATCGTATGCAATAAGTAAACAAGACCATTCTGCGCTTTACTACCTTAACGGGGTGGGAAACGGTAGATATGGATATGATAACCACGCGATAATATCACCTGTAGCCCCTCACTGAGGAGTTATTACCGGATGTTCTGTGGGTTGATCAAAATTATTTACAAACCTAGGACCCCCTTCCCTTTGTTCCCTTTGCTTCTTCTCCAATTTTAAACTATTGCTCTATGAATAATAAGTTTCCTTTTGGTTCTATCTATCTTTGAATACTTGTAACCATTATGTGAAAATACCCTCTTACTTGAAGTTTTTATTTGCCTATGTGTTATTTTCACTACAACAATAACTTGGCCGGGAACCACACTAGTGGATCCTAAGGCGTGCCTAACAGCTCCCCCTAGGGATAATTTCAAGCCCTTACCCAATCTCCGGTTACTTGAATCAAACCCTTCTTAGTGTCCTAATACACTTAAATCATTATATGGCGACTCTTCAATTCAAACCCAATTCCCAAAAGGGAACGAGTTATCCTCCCAAATATCATAAACCCGATTTCACGAGAAAAAGGGGGCGCGACAGCATGGCGACTGTGCTGTGGATTTCTTTTAGGATTTTACCATTTCAGGCTAATATTGTGACTTTAAGCTTTTTTATATGCCTTTATTTGCTTAATGCCTTTAAGTATTTAATTCCCTTTTCTACTACAAAACTAACTTTTTCTTTTTGTTTATTTCATTTATTTCTTTTATCGCTTTCCTTTACTGCTTTCCTTTATTACTGTTCTAAATTATGAAGAATTGTTGTAATTATGGCTTTTATAACATGCAAATACGTGAAAACTTGTTTTAATTATTGTATAAGCACGTTTTCAACATCATATTACACTTGTGCCGAACAAAATACCATAGCGACGCTTATAATGAGTAGTTGCGCTCTTCCGATATTATCACCCCTAAATCCGGAAAAGGCTTATTTGCGGTAAAACCAGTTCATCAACAGTGTAGTCGACGGTTTCGTGCCTTTCCCTCTTGAGTTGTCCGCTCAAGGGTACCAGTCTAATACCCCATAGAAACTTTACTCTGTGCATGCATCATGGTCAAACCTAGCCGAGTCAGTTATGTTCTCCGCATAATGACTCTTTAGGACAGCTTTGTCCAAAGTCCACTGTGTTTCCCTAAAACCCAAACAGACATTATCACGTTTTGTGCATTTATTTGGAGAACTAAATTCTTTAATGCTAATTGTTGATGATAAATAGTCGAGTCTAGTGGGGGGTAGGGTCTAACCCTTTTGTTTTGAAGAAAATGAGGCACGAGGTCCCCAGTTTTGGTATGATTAGCACACCCCACTCTTGCTAGATTGGTGGAACAATTTTCCATCAAATGACCAAATCAATGAGTGGAAAGAGAGAGCCACCAAAGCTAGTGAAAAGTTGGAATATCTGGAATAAAGTCTCCTGGAATTGGAAGGAAGAGTGGGGAAGAGAGTCACCGACTACCAGAACTCTGAGCGAAACGAAGGAGAAAAACTGGCAAAGGCATTTTTACTGGTGAACCTACACGAGCTGGAGGATTTGATCAACGAGAGTATTCAACCTGGGGAAAGTTCTCCCGGGACCAAGTAGATATGAGTTTATTTTTCGCTTTACAAATTTTATATGGCCAATGACAATTAGTGATTTTTATTTCTTTCATATATAGTGCCGTTTTGGGATTCATCTACTTTTATCAATAAAATGAGGCATGTAGCATTCTAAGTTCTTCAAATCAATTTGTCGCTAGGACAACCTCGGGCACAAAGAGGTTCCCCAAATTAGAACACGCTTTATTTTTCCGCAATATGTGTTTAAATATTGCAACATTTTTCTTATAATCACACTAATTTGTTACCTTTTTGTTTTTATTCTTTTGTTTTACTCCCTCCCCAAAGGTTAATTCATGAACTCTAGCAACATCATCCTATTTTACGAGATCTAGGGGCCTTCCACCTACTCCGCCTCTCATCCCTGTCAGACACTAGAATAAAGGGAATATGGAAGATTTGAACAACGCCAGAAAAGAGAACTCAACTGAACGGGTAGAGGTCACCCATAGTCACAGTACTCTAGTCTCCAAGGAAAATGCATTCCAACTAGAACAAAAGCTGTTGAAGTTTTAGGAAGAACTTGATCAAGTCCAAAATCTGGCGAATCTATCATTTTCCCTCACTACTCCAGAGGTTACTTTCCTAAATACTCAGAATCCTGTACCTCCACAAAATATCCCAAAGCAACAAAACCATCCCATTCCTCACCACCCCTGCAATACCTGCCATACCTCAAATAACACCCCACTACTCATCCTAGAACTCCAGAACTCAACAAATGACCACTGCCAACATAATACCCCCATCTATGTGGAGACCGTGCCGCACTCCACCCAACCCATTTCAAGAACACCCGAGTCCGATGATAAGGACTTGCTCATTAGAACCTGGCTGAAGAGCGTAAGAAGCTGACTAGGCGAATTCAGGGCGTCAAAGGAAGTAAAGGGTTTGAAGGGTTGAACTACAAAGATCTTTGCATACAACCCAATGTCGAACTGCCCAAGGGGTACAAACCTCCTAAGTTCGAGATTTTTAATGGTACGGGGGATCCGAGAGTTCACTTGAGAACATACTATGACAAGCTAGTCGGGGTAGGGAGAGACGAGAAAATCCACATGAAGCTTTTCATGAGGAGCTTGAAGGGAGATGCCTTATCATGTTACATTAGCCAAGACCTGATGAAGTGGTCAAACTAGGTAAGCATGGCATCCGATTTTATGGACAGATTCAGTTTCAATATAGAGAATGCACCAGATGTGTTCTATATTAAAATTTTTAAGAAAAAACCCACATAAACATTCCGTGAGTATGCTACTCGATGGAGGTCAGAAGCTGCTAAGGTTGGGCCTGCTTTGGAAGAAGAGCAAATGAACAAATTCTACGTTCAGGCCCAAGACCCACAGTATTATGAGAGACTGATGCTGATCGAGAATCATAAATTTTCTGACATCATCAAGCTAGGAGGAAGGATCGAAGAAGGCATCAAGAGTGGTATGGTTACGAACTTTGAAGCCTTGTAAGCTACCAATAAGGCTTTACAGTCTTGTGGTACGTCTAAGAAATGGGACGTAGGTGCTGTAATGGTTGCATAAAGGACCAAATCCCTTATCAAATACCAAAACTATCCAATACCTTTACTCACATATCAACCTACTCCGAACTACCAAGCACCCTCACCCTCTTACAAAACTCCACCACCCACTTATCAATCATCTCCACCTCCCACATATCAACCTACCTCACCAAGATATTCCCAACCTGAACATGTCTACCAAGCCTACAATGCTCAACCATCCTACTATGAATCACCTCCCACACGTCAAAACTTCTGTAGACCTCGACCAAATTTTGATCGCAGGACTCCCAAACAGTATACCGCCATTGCTGAACCAATTGACCAGCTGCATGAAAGGATCAAAGCTGCTGGTTATGTCACCCTTATGCCTACTATAACCCTTGAAAACCCTTCTAAGTGGGTTAAACAAAATAAATCCTGTGCATATCATTTTTGCATTGAGGTACATACCATTGATGAACGCCGCTCTCTGAAAGATAAGATCTAGACTTTGATTGCTAACAAGGTCATTGTAGCAAAGGAGCTTGCTCCGAATGTCCGCAATAACCCACTGCCAGACCACAATGGCGGAAGTGTTCACATGATTGAAATAGAGGATGACTGGGACCCCAAGGGATCAATCGGTTTAATCACAGAAGGCAACGATCCAAAGAAGCCAGTAGTCACTGTTAATTCCATTGTAGTCCAGATTCAGCCTTCTAAGGACGCCGAGGTAAATATGTCCATGCCACTTTATTTTGAAGCACCATCCTCTAAAAATACACCAACACTGTTTGAAGTCGAATTTATGTCACCAGCATATGCGCCTACACCCTTCGAAGTTACAGTACATGCTCCACTTGGAGTAAAGATAGACACGCCAATTCCGGAGGCAATGTTGGCCATAACACTTTTCCATACATATTCCATACCTGGGGACTACATAGCCGAGGCAAGAAGAAAAGGGAAGGCCAAGTTCGGGGAAATCATTACGGCGCAGGGTATGACGAGAAATGGTAGGGTTTATACCACTGAGCATTTGGCCGAGTCAAGAAAACAGGCCTCTAGTAGGCCAACCATCACTGAAACTGGGCCCGACGATCTATGGAGAAAGCTACAAGCCAAAGAAAACTCAGTCATTGATCAGCTGAACAAAACACTAGCACAGATTTCTATCATTGCTTTGTTACAAAGTTTTGGTGCACACAAGAAAGCCTTGCTAAGAGTGCTGAGTGAGGCATATGTACCAAGTAACATCACCATAGGAGAAATGACAAACATGGTAGGGCAGGTATTGGAAAGTAAGAAGATCACTTTTCATGAAGATGAGCTGCCACTAGAAGGTTTGAGCCACAACAAGGCGTTGCATATCACCGTGCAATGCGAAGATTATTTTAACACCAGAATCCTGATTCATGGAGGGTCCAGTCGCAATATTTGTCCATTGGTAACACTGAAGACATTATGAAAAGGGCTGTATGAGATCAAGGATGGGGCCATCAACGTCGAAGCTTTCGATGGTACACAAAGGTGCACTATTGGGGAAATCAGCTTGTATTTAGAAATGGGGCCGGCTTGGTTTGATATTGATTTTCAAGTGATAGACGTGCCGGCATCTTACAATTTGTTGTTGGGATGACCATGGATTCATGCCGCTGAGGCCGTAGTATCCACACTACATCAGGGAGTAAATTTTGAGTGGAACCACCAAACGGTGATCATCTATAGCAATGGTAGCAATTCCATATACAGTCGCCAGACCATCCCAGCAATCGGAGGCAGAATAAAGATAGGTGGGAAGACCTATCACCAAATCAAGCGAGTCAATGCCGTTGACAAGGATAAGTGGTGGGGCAACAAATTGAAAGCATATTGAACTGGAGCGGATATGAACCTGGCAAGGGACTTGGCAAGAATCTCCAAGGAATCGCTAAGCCCATAAAACTAAAAAAACATGGCCACCACTTTTGGTCTAGGATATGAGTACATTTAGGACGAGTTCAACAACTGGTCGCCACCATGGTGCGGTCCTTACTACCCGCCGGAGCAGCCAATACCACACTTGGAGCAGACTTTCCAGCCAGTCGATGTTATTTATGGGTCAGAAGAAGAGGAAGCACTAGCAGCAGTAAGGAATTTGTTCGTAGAAGACGATGATATGGATTATTGTGTCATTTTTGAGGAGGAGGGGGATGAAGGTCCTTCCATACAGGATGTAAGAAGAAGAGAATGCCTCAATAACTGGACCATAAGAACCCCCAGAGCTCGACGAGCCTCGGGGTAGCAAGGCTGAACAAGCATCATGCACTATTTTTATTTTACTAGTTGACTTTCCTTTCGCATTTTTATTTTGCAAAAAAGAGCTCCAATGTTCAAAAACATTTATGCAATTTATCAAGGCATTTTGGTTTTCTTATAAATCTTACTCTTATTATTTTCTCTCATTACTTTACTTATACAACATTGCTATTACTTATCTTGATGAACCAATGATTGTGACATGCAATGAGACAACGCAACAAATAGACATAGACTTAGAGGAAGATGATATCCCAGAAGAGAATGTTAAAGAAATTGAGAATTTTGAGAACAAACCTAAGTCCAACCTGGACGAGACTGAGATTGCTAACCTGGGAGATGCAGAGAACGTCAAAGAAACACGAATCAGCATTCACTTATCACCGTCAGAAAAGAAGTAATACATAGAATGTTTAAGGGAATATGAGGATATATTTGCCTGGTCATACGATGGCATGACTAGTCTGAGTACATCTATTGTGGCTCACAAAATGCCCACAGATCCTACCTGTCCGCTAGTAAAGCAAAAGTTCAGAAAGTTTAAGCCTAATATGAGTCTGAAAATCAAGAAAGAAGTCACTAAGCAGGTCAAAACTAAGGTTCTCAGGGTAATAGAATATACAACATGGTTAGCCAAGATGGTGCTAGTACCTAAGAAGGATGGGAAGGTCAGAGTCTGTATCGACTACCTGGATCTCAACTGGGCCAGTCCAAAGATGACTTCCCCTTACCAAACATTCACATCCTGATTGACAATTGCACCAAGCACGAGTTGCAATGATTTGTAGATTGTTTCACTAGGTATAATCAGATCTAGATGGATGAAGAAGATGTTGATAAAACGGCTTTCATTATGCCATGGGGATGTATTGTTACAAGATGATGCCATTCGGGTTAAGTAATGCAGGGGCCACCTACATGAGGGCTATGACTACCATTTTTCATGATATGATACACAAATAGATTGAAGTATATGTAGATGATGTCATCATCAAGTCCAAGAAAGCCACTGATCACATGGAAGATTTGAGGAAGTTCTTCAATAGACTGAGAAGGTACAACCTGAAACTGAATCCCGCAAAATGTGCATTTAGGGGTTCCAGTTGGAAAATTGCTTGGGTTTATTGTGAGTCGCTAGGGAATAGAACTGGATCCATCAAAGATCAAATATATTCAAGAATTGGCACCGCCAAGGAACATGACAGACGTAATGAGTTTCTTGGGGAGACTTAACTACATCAGCCAGTTCATAGCACAATCTACAGTTATCTGTGAGCCAATCTTCAAGATATTGAAAAAGGATGCCACCAACGAATGGACTGATGATTGCCAGAAAGCTTTCAGTAGAATCAAAAAGTACTTATCAACATCTCCAGTCTTAGTCCCGCCTAAACCAGGTAGACCTCTGTTACTCTACGTAGCGGTGTTGGAAAGTGCCTTCGGTTGCGTCCTGGGGTAGCATGATGAAATGAGAAAGAAAGAATAGGCCATCTATTATCTCAGCAAGAAGTTCACTCTGTACGAGGCCCAATATTCTCTATTAGAACGCACTTGTTTTGCTTTGACTTGGGTAGCTCAGAAGTTGAGGCACTACTTCTATGCCTATACCATATATCTCATATCACATATGGATCCTTTAAAGTACATCTTTCAGAAGCCCATGCCTACAGGCAAGCTACCCAAGTGGCAAATCCTGTTGAGTGAATTTGACATTGTCTACGTAACTCAAAAAGCAATCAAAGGACAGGCACTGGCAGATCACCTTGCTGAGAATCCTGTGGACGGAGAATAAGAACCCCTAAAGACGTATTTTCCTAAGGAAGAGGTATCATTCATAGGAGGAGACATTACAGAATCGTACGATGGTTGGAGAATGTTTTTCGATGGAGCAGTAAATTTCAAAGGAGTTGGCATAGGAGTAGTCCTAGTGTCAGAAACTGGCCAGTATTATCCGGTGTATGCCAAACTTAGGTTCCCGTGCACCAATAACATGGCCGAATACGAAGCCTGCATCTTAGGGCTCAAGATGGCCATTGACATGAACATCCAAAAGTTGCTAGTAATTGGGGATTCAGACTTGCTTATACATCAGGTCCGAGAAAAATGGGTTACCAAGAACTCCAAGACGCTCCCTTATTTGCATCATGTATAGGAGTTGAGAAAGAGATTAAAAAAGACAGAGTTCCAGCATGTTCCTAGAGTCCCGAATGAGTTTGTTGATGCATTGGCTACCCTATCATCCATGATACAACATCCCGGTAAGAACTTCATTGATCGTATTCCGATGAAGATGTATGATCAACCATCTTACTGTGCTCATATTGAAGAAGAAGTAGATGGAAAACCTTGATTTCATGACATCAAGGAATATTTGGCAAAAGAAGAATACCCAGAGCTTGCAAACAAGACTCATAAATGGACGCTCCGAAGATTGTCTAACAACTTCTTTCATATGGGACACATCATGTATAAGAGGACTTTGATTTGGGATTACTAAGGTGTGTCGACGCAAAGGAAGAACAAGCTGCTAGATGAAATCCACGCCAGGACCTGTGGTCCACATATAAATGGTTTTGTCTTAGCCAAGAAGATACCATAGGCTGGTTACTTTTGGATAACTATGGAAACGGACTGCATCTAGTGTGTCTAAGAATGCCACCACTGCCAGATTCACGCAGACATGATCAAGGTACCCCCAAACGAGCTTAATGCAACAAGCTCACCATGGCCGTTCGCTACTTGGGGAATGGATATTATCGGACCAATCGAACCTGGCGCATCAAACGGGCACAGGTTTATCCTAGTGGCAATTAATTGTTTTACCAAATGGGTTGAAGGATCATCTTACAAAGCAGTAACTAAGAAAGTCGTGGCAGACTTTGTCTGCGACTGTATCATTTATCGATTCAGAATTCCAGAGTCCGTCATTACTGATAATTGCTCTAACCTCAACAGTGACCTGATGAAAGCCATGTGTGAAACCTTGAAGATCAAACACAAGAATTCTATAGCCTACAGACCTTAGATGAACGGAGCTGTGGAAGCCGCCCATAAGAATATCAAAAAGATACCGAGAAAAATGATAGAGAAGCATAAACAGTGGCACGAGAAGCTATCATTTACTTTAATGGGGTACCACACCGCAGTCCGCACATCAACTGGGGAAACCTCCTATATGTTGGTTTATGGTATAGAAGCAGTCATTCCCGTCGAGGTAGAAATCCCTTCCTTAAGGATCATACAGAAAGCTGAGCTCGACGATGCAGAATAGGTGAAGAGTCGCTACGAGCAGTTAGCCCTCATAGACGGAAAGAGAATGAATGTAGTTTTCCATGGTCAACTTTATCAGGACAGAATGTCCAGAGCCTTCAACAAAACAGTCAAGCTGAGATAATTCACACCAGGGCAACTTGTGTTGAAGAAAATTTTCCTGCATCAGGATGAAGCCAAAGGGAAGTTCTCTCCCAACTAGTAGGGTCCATATATGGTTCATCGAGTTCTAACAGGAGGAGCCCTCATACTTGCAGAAATGGACAGAGAAGTTTGGCCAAAACCGATCTATTCAGATATGATGTAACTTTGAACTATGTCTGACCTGATTCCCATTTAAGAGGGGATACGTAGGCAGCCTTATGGGTTCAGTTACAATTCAATAAAATTTTCATTTCCCCCCCACAGTTTAAAACTTGGGCAGAATGAGGAGGACCCTCAAAATTCCAAAGTGATTTCAGCCATTCGCCTACTACTAAATAAACAAAGGTTTAGCGACGAACAAAATCTCTAGCTAAACAGAAAAATCTGTCGCTAATCTCATTTACCGACGAATTAGCAATGGATTATCAAAAGATTCTACTAGCTACGAGCATTTTAGCGACGGATTAGCGACGACGTTCGTAGCTAATTCCAGTTTTTTTTTGTAGTGGCCGCAAGCAGCCGTCAGAAGCAGCAGCCCAGTATACTGGGGCATAATTTTGAGGAGGTCTCTCAAAATTCTGTAGCAAGAAAGGTTGCAATGTCTTGAACCACGTCACGATCGTCGGTTCATCTAAAGAAAGATATTCTTAATTATGCATTTATGTTATATTTTTGCTAAATCATGCATGTCTATTTCCAAAATTGCTTGTTTAAAAATGCTAACCGAACGATAAGTACAGTATCACCAGATCAAGATCAGGCAAAAGTTAGTGGGGATATGAACTAACCTCCCCCTCGCCACAAAACTGATGATTTTTCTTTGGATGCAGGCACCCAAGTCGCAAAATTATTGAATATATTATACGCTTATATTGTTTAGGAATACAACTCTCAGAACCGTCACACCTATTCCCAGTTGCTATCCGCACACAATATCCCCAATAGCCACAATATCGCAGAAAGCTATCAGCTAAGGAATTCTATTACCACTTGCCTTTTATCTCTTGCATAAGGCTACTATTCTGCCTTCCGAGACTGAGGATTGTCTCCATCTGTATCTCCTGCATTGCTCAAGGCTACTATTCTTCCTTTCGAGACTAAGCACTATCTCCATCTGCATCTCCTGCATTGCATAAGGCTACTATTCTGCCTTCCGAGACTGAGAAATGTCTCCATCTGGATCTCCTGTATTGCATAAGGCTACCATTCTGCCTTCCGAGACTAAGCACTATCTCTATCTGCATCTCCTATATTGCATAAGGCTACCATTCTACCTTCTGAGACTAAGCACTGTCTCCATCTGCATCTCCTGCATTGCATAAGGCTACCATTCTGCCTTCCGAGACTAAGCATTGTTTCCATCTGCGTCTACTCCATCGCATAAGGCTACTACTCTACCTTCCGAGACTAAGCACTATCTTCATCTGCACCTCCTGCATTGCATAAGGCTACCATTCTACCTTCCGAGACTAAGCACTATCTTCATCTGCATCTCCTACATTGCATAAGGCGACTATTCTACCTTCCGAGACTAAGCACTGTCTCCATCTGCATCTCCTGCATTGCATAAGGCTACCATTCTGCGTTCCGAGACTAAGCACTGTCTCCATCTGCATCTCTTACGTTGCATAAGTCTACCATTCTGCATTCTGAGGTTAAGATCTACCTCCATCTACATCTGCTGAAAGATCGTCGCTTTATTTACAGTTGCATGTCTGAAAGATCGCCACCTCCTACATCCCATAGGTTGAAATATAACCACTTCACTTACATCTGCATCGGCTGGAAGATGGCCACCTTCTGCATCTCATGGGCTGAAAGATCGCCAAATTGTCCAAAGGCTTCATTGTTCAGAGGCACCATTCTCGTAGCCCGAGAGCATCATTTCATGGCCTGCGAATCCTTTATTATACGCTCATGGCCTAGGACATCATGGTCCAAGGACGTCATCCTAACCGTCCAAAGACAACATTCATGGTCTGACAGGAACTTGTATCATGTTTAAATTTCCGCACAATATTTTGTCTATTTGCAGGTAAATCGGCGAGCAAAGGCCGTCTCAGCAGGAGCAATACTTCTCCAGTTCCCACCGCCCTATTAGACCTTAACCGTTCATCCCATTGCGTCTGTTGTTGAAAAACCTCCATCGGCATACTCCGCTGACGGATCCCGAACTACATATGGCTTGATTCCTATAAGACCAAGGATATGTAGGTAGCTAAGGAACCAGAGCACGGACATCCTCTTCAAACCATTTCATTCAGTCGAAATTGGCCATCGTATCTTTACCTGACAACTCTTTCATCCTTCCCGAGTAAAGAGGGGCAGCTGTTGATACCCAATTTTCCCTGTATTTTTTATATGAAAAATATCTTTCAAAATAGCATGTACATGCATATATAAGCATGTCCCAAAGCCCTATTATTTTCCCCTAATTTTTCAAAGATTTATAAATTAATTTACTGCCCTATTTTATCAATAAAACCTAGTAATTATCCCCAAAATTATCATTTTTGGTGATTCATTTATTGGAGTCTTGTGTTTATATAAAAATATAGCTAAGGTATTTTTACAAATTTTTTAAAAATTTATTTGGCATTTTTAAGGATAGAATTACATAATTGCAATATTAGCCATTTTAGGTTAAAAGTTTCATATTTATAATATGAGATTTCATAATTTTAAATTAATAATTATATATTATAAATTATTTTAGCATTTTCAATTTATTTTCCAAACTTATATTTTTACAAAATTAAACAACGGAAAAGTGGCTATTTAAATGTTAGCCCATTTCGTTTCAATTTTGGCTAGATTTGAATCCCTAATTAAATCCAATACTTAGCCCAATTCCTACAAAATTACCCAACCCAGGTCCAGTTACCATACCCGACCCACCTGCCCCATTCAATCTGGACCGTTGATCATTCAGATCAACGATCACCATTTAACCAACCTAAATTAAACCAAACGACCCCCCCTCCCCAATACCCCCCATTTTCCTTCATTCGACTCTATCTCTCTACTTCTGGATCTCTCTAGAACCTTACCCCTCCCCTCCTCTCCGATGAATCCTGTTTGTCTTCTCCGGCCACCTTCTATCCTAAATCTATGGTGGTTTCATCGCCCATCAAGCCACCTATAGCTCCTCACGTTTGTTTAACTGAAGCTCCATGACTCGACAATAAAGGGTTATGTCCAGACCTTTGTCGATTCGAGTTCCACGACTATCTACGGACTCGTTCCAGCGAGCTATGACTATTTCGAAGCCTGCTCTCGACTCTATTGCTTAGATCCTAGTCTTTCTCACCGTTTGGGTTCCTCTGAAAACCCTAGTTTTGAGGTTTTTCTGATCTCTTTAGATCTGTTCCATATCCATGCTTTTCTTAAGATATTGAATGATTTTCCTGGATTTTCTTTCAAAAATTACTATAAAAACCTTCCCTTTTCCGATCTAGGGTTTTTCTGAAAGAATTTAAATATTTCTCTGACTTTCTTTTTGTGTGTATTTGCCTCTATTGTGTTCTTGTATTTTCTTCCACCATGTTCTTGTATGCTCCTTCTATTGTATTTTCTTATACTGTGTTCCTGCATGCTTTCCTACCATAGTTTCCTCTAATGTATTCTTCTATGTTTCTCCTACTGGACTTTCCATTACTATATGCTTGAGTGTTTCTTATTAAGTTCCACCTACTGAGTTCTGGTTAAGCTTCTTCTAAAAAATATCTTAATGTGCATCTCCTACTATTCTTATCCATGTTTTTTCATTATATTTTGTATTAGTTTCTTCTACTATGTTTTGAGCTCTTCTACTGTGTTCTGCATGTTACTTTTCTATCATGTTTCTCATGAGTTTCTGTTGCTGAAAGAAATGTGTTAGAAGTTTCAGCTCTTTTCTGAGACTTCTGAACCTGTTTCGATTTAATTACTCGCCCTCTTATCTTTGCACTCGATTAATGGTGGAAACCCTAGAATTTGGGGGTTTCTTCCAAGTTTGGCTGTGTGATTTGCCTGAACTAGGGTTTTATTTCAAAACCCTCAATTCTTTCTTACCAATTTCGAGTCTCTGAACTAACTTGGGACATCTTTGTCTTTCATACGACTCTTACTTTTGCTAAACTCTTTTACACTGGATTTTTCTACTGATTTTACAATGACACGTCATCTTCTTTCATGCTTGACATGTCTGTATGCTCTTTATATGTGATTAACTTCCCTATAAAATGGCTTTCGAATTTGTGATTAGTTTAGACTCCTTTCTGAATAGGTCTGATTGATTTTCTTTCCTTGTTTGTTGATTTTCCCAGTGACTCGACTTAAGTTAAAAACCTTTCTCAGCTTTTCTAAATTGATTCATTCATACGAAACTCTGACCTCTGATTTACTGGTTACTACTTGATTTTCTTACCTTAATTGAACAACCGCGTATTTCAAAGTTCTGTACTTAAATAAAACTTTTATGTATTTACCCCTAATTGCCTACTTTACACGAAGAGCCTTATTTAATTTCTTTCCTTAAACATTTTTTACCCCTTTGAATCTGGATTTCTTATTTAAAGGAAGTCTTGTGTGATTGATTCTTTATTGATATTCAGTTCCCTAACTATTTTCATACCTTATTTCTGCCTGATTTTCAACACTATAAATGCATGGCTCTTTAACACACAATACACAATTCTTCTGAACTCATACTCACACAATAATATTCTTCTTGCTTGGACTGTGGCCTGTTTGCAAGACCTACAACTTTTTTTTTATTTGTTTCTTTGAAACTGGTATGTCCTTATTTAAGACTCAGCGTCACAATAATGTATTTCTTTATAGCTTGTGTATCCTTGTCTATTTACTGTTTCTGTAGAGTTCAGTATTTAAATTAGTAATGTGACCTCTTTCTGTTTGTTTCTGCTATGAATCCCTATTCCCTACCCATTTATGTGTTTGAGCATATGGTTTAAGACATGTCAATATGTAAGTTATTATCCATGGATTAAGATTGATCCCTTGGGGTCCAGCCTCTAAACAAGGTGTTCTAACATGCTTATGGGTATGCTAGCACTCCCTATTGCTGGGTATGCCCAGAACCTGCTCTTGCCTCTTTCAACTTCCCTATTTCCCCTGTACCCCTATGTGTATCTATTTGTAACTATTTCCCTTTCCCTCTCCCCCTTTTAGCACTCAATTTCTGTACTTGCACTCTCTCTCTGTCCCTAAGTTCTTCCCCCCTCTTGTGAGCCTTGCCTTGGGACCTTCAGTTCCTTCTGAACTTGGAAACTTGAGGGCTGGCCCTTCCACACTGCACTATGTCTTAATATGGTGATACATTTGGGTGTGAGCACTGCCCAGAGTCTATATGAGACTCTTAGGGAACTCTGACACATCCAAATGGGAGAAAGGCTTTGGATCATGATCTCATTGGAATTGGTTTACGTCATATTTAAGACAGGAAATCTGAATCAGGCTCTCCTTGGTTGTACTTTTTAATTTTTGATGTATTCTTTTATTTTTCTTGGCTGTAATAATTTGTAATAAACACTTGGGGATGGCTAGTGAAAAGGGGAGGGGTAACTATGTATGCAAAGGCTAGATATCCTGCCTATAGGTGTATTTTTGAATTTCTAAACTCTCATATAGATATCCTGCCTATAGGTGTATTTTCGAATTTCTGCACTCTCATATAGATATCCTGCCTATAGGTTATTTCTGAATTTCTGCACTCTCATGTAGATATCCTGCCTATAGGTTACTACTTGAATTCTACATTTCTCATATAGATACCATGTTAGTAAGAATTCTGCATTCCCTCATATTGATATCATGTCTACAATTACCTGGAAATTTGAACCCCGCATATGCATATAGAAAATATGCCTATAGGTCATTCTGAATATTGCATGTACATTATTCATTAGGGAATTATGTTTATAGGTCTTAAATAATCAACTGCAATTAGATATCATGTTCATAGGCTCTAAACGAAATTCAGTACCTAGATATCATGTTTATAGGGTTTCTGCATTTTACTATGTCAATAATAATGCTTAAAAATCAACAACACATGGAAAGCATGCCTATAGGAATTATGAATCAAGTATGAATCACTTCACTCTCTTATAAGTCTAAAACCAGTAATAATGACGTACCACCAGTTGCAGAACTTATAATCTCTTACTAAAACTTGCCTTTCTTTAATAACTGACAACTTTTCTTAAATCAGTATGTATTCAGTTTACTTCATTGTTTCTAAAGTCAGTAGATATTATGCCTATAGGATCTTCATCCAACACTTAGGCAAGCCTTAGGATTAATGTTATAAAATGAATAAGTTTTTATTAGCTACAACCAACAGGCAGGCCTGCTTCGGGATTCTTATCTGAACTATGTAGTAAATCAGTATGCCTCAACCTTTAAGTTTAATCAGACCCTAAACAGTATGTGCAAGACATGTTTTTGTATGTCCCTTAGAGTTTTTACCTTTGAAACTATAAACAAGATAAACATCCCTTCCCTTTAGGATTAGTAGTCCTAAATGCCTCTGGGAATGATAGGATTGGGGCGGGTAATAGCATGCAATAAGTAAATGAGACCATTCCGCACTTTAATACCTTAACGAGGTGGGAAAGGGTAGATATGGATATTATGACCATGCGATAACATCACGTGTAGCCCCTCACTGAGGAGTGATTACCAGATGTTTTGTGGGCTGATCCATAGTATTTATAAACCTATGACCCCCTTCCTTTTGTTCTCTTTGCTTCTTCTCCAATTTTAAACTATTGCTCTAAGAATAATCAGTTTCCTTTTGGTTCTCTCTAACGTTGCTTATTTGTAACCATTATGTGAAGATCCCCTCTTACTTGAAGTTTTTATATGCCTATGCATTATTTCCACTTAAGTCACAACAATTGCTTGGCCGGGAACCACACTAGTGGATCCTAAGGTGTGCCTAACACCTTCCCCTTGGGATAATTTCAAGTCTTTACCCAATCTCTGGTTACTCGAATCAAACCCTTCTTAGTGTCCTAATGTGCTTAAATCATTAGGTGGCAACTCTTGAATTCAAACCCAATTCCCAAAAGGGAACGAGTTATCCTCCCAAATATCATAAACCCGATTTCGTGAGAAAAAGGGGACGCGACAATTGTCTCTATGAAGAAGCAACTAAAGAAATACTATTAGATGGGGATGCAACCGTCGAGAGCCTCCAATATAATTTCTCGATATACTAGGAGTGGACGATGATCGAGATAATAATAGAATGAACGATAATGGAGGCACAAAAGATGAAACATCATGCAGACTGTAATGACCACACGTGGATGGAATCTATCGCGAGCCACCATGCTGACTAGTAGAGACACGATGACACAAAAGGGGAAAAGTGGCGTGGAAACATAATTAATGGCAGTGAAGGCTGAACCACCATTGGTCACATGAAATAATATTGTAATGTGCTAGATGGTAGGGGATGGGGGGTCTCTGAAAAACTAAGGTGGTAATGAAGTTGATTGAGAATAAAGAGGAAAACTAGGAGGATGACTCATACTAGGCATATGTGAAGGAATGTGATCACTTGTAGATGGAAAAGTATTTGTTTTCTTCATATTGTTTCGGTTTTTTACACTTAGAAGTCATCGGTGTAATTTATGAAAATAAATAATAAACAAAAAAAATAACATTTTATAGTATAAAGCAAATCTTCTACATATTATAACGATTAAAGAAAAAGCATATAAAAAGTCAAACAAGATATCAAAATAAAACAATAGTATAAGGAATAACATAAGAAGTCAAACAAGTAATAAAACACAAAAACAACTCAATCCTCATTTCTTTATTCATATTAATCATATTCATCTTCATTATTACTTTTTTCATTTTCATCATATAAGTCTTCATCCTCGCTTTATTCATATTCTTCACCTGAATCTCTGTCCTCGTTTTCCATGGATGTTCCTTCCTCATACTCATTTTGATATGATCTAAGGACTGAAGGATCGAATTCTTCATAAAGGCATTCACTATCCTGCAATTCACCTGCTAGTTCATCATCTATTATTGCTTCAGCACTTGAACTGTCATTCTGGTACGCTATGTCTAATGCATCCTCGACCTCAACTCTACCCACATGTTTTATTTTTGTCACTACCCGCCATGTAGCCTTCTTGTTGCACAAAGGATAAGGTGCGTAATACACCTGTTTCATAGGTTGTGCAATGATAAATGATTCACTAAGTCTATACCTCCGCGTATGCTTTGTTTCAACTATTTTATACAGAGGATGCACCTTTGTACCTCAAATAGGTGTTGGATCATACCACTTACACTGAAAGAGCACCAATTTTACTTCGGCCAACCAACACTGTAATCGAGTTATAATATCTGTTGAAGCACAATAGAATAATCAACATCAACATTAACTTTCACACACACGCCACTATTATTGGTTTTTTATGCTATCAAACCATCATTTCTATGAAACTTGTAACACGTCGTAAATTTGGCTTATGTATGGACGTGTTAAATGAGTAGTAATATACATGTGAAGTTATACTGAGATTATTATGGGTGGAAATAGTTTTTCAGAATAAAGATGGATAGTGAGGTGCATATGATTCGACAAAATTGACTAAATTTACAAAAGGTCCGTCTTCCAGCAAGATTTAGTGGAAATTTGTAAGAAATTAGGGAAAACTCAAAAAACACAAAAGTTGTAGGCCTTTGAAATATTTTTCCAACGAAATATTTTGGATCCCAAACAGATATCTGTGAAAAACGTTATGTGCATTGTCAAGAGTAGTGTGCAATATGTGAGCCCAGGCGCGCGCCCAGATGGTCACGTGCATGCCCGTGCAGTTGTGGTAGTGCTACTGCCATTTTGTGTGGTCAGGTGCGAGAGGGGCGCACTTGGGGGGGGGGGGTCATCTTAAGGCCCTACTTCGTCCCCCACACGCCCAAAACACAAAACTTGCTCTAGGAAGGGGAGCTCTAAAAAAACCTAACTCCTTAAAGGTCCCTCCACTATCCAAGTTAAGTTCTAATGGTGATTCTAAGTTAATTTTTATTTCCCAACATTTTATTAACATGGGTAAACCCTCAATATCATTAGATATTCGATTGGGATATCATTATAGAGAGAAGGACCCCTAGAACTCGACTTCAAGGGGCTTGAACTTCAAAAAGGTAATGTTTTCACCCTCTAATTGATTCTAGCATTGGATTAATTATTATAGACTCTAGTAAATGAGATATGAGTTGATGAGTTTGATGGAAAAGCATAAACGGATTATAGGTTTGGGTTGTTGATTGTTGATTATTTGTTAAGGATTTTGTTTACCTTATGGGTGATGGAGAATAATGTTGATCATAACAATTTGAGACATTAGAATTTATCTAGAAGAAAGAGAATGGATTATTGGATGTAGAAACACCATTACTACAGACTATGAAGCTTTATCCTCACCAAGTATTTGATAAAATGATTAAGTGACCAAAACATGAGTTTCATAGCTAATATGGAATCTCTTTGACTTGTATTACTATAGATTAAAGTTGAATAGGTTGAAAAACATTTTATTACGCTCGAGAGCAAGAAGTTAAGGTATATGAGGCTAACTCTCTACGTTGGAAATGTTTATTCTCCCTACGTCTCATTCTTATGACCATTACAAATTTACTTAGAAGGCAATTATGCTTCAGTTTCATGAATAATTGCAGAACTTCTATTCTCTAGATGACATGGTTTAATAATTCATTCAATATCCCATGAGTCCGAGTTATGACAGATCATTTTATTCTGAATACACATTGCAATTGAGTTCTCGTGAGACATACGTAACCTAGGCTCTTATACCAATTTGTCACGATCCAAATCTTAACATGTCGTGATGACGCCTATCACAATGCTAGGCAAGTCGAAATTCACAAAATAACTATGCATTTTGATTTGGAATCATGATATATTGAGTTTAATAGTGAAAATCTCATAAATAATCGAAAGGAATTGCTGCGACTCGAATAAAGAATCCCTAAAATTCGGGTGTCATCGAGTACATGAGCTACTAAATATCAACACAGTCAAAACATCTAATACAACTATGTGGAAAGAAGGAACAGTGCCAAATAGACTGAAAAGAAGGAGAGTCGAGGTTTGAAGATGCCCAAGCAACTACCTTTAAGTCTCCAAGAAATTAATGCTCCAAGTCTAGCAACCACCAGGCCAGATGTACCTAGACCTGCAAACAAAGTGCAAAGTGTAGTATGAGTACAACTTATCCAATATGCCCAATAAGTAACAGGTCTAACATTGGGCTAAAAGCAGTGACGAGCTTCAAAAGATACAGTCTAAATTTAGATAATAATAGTACGTATATGATAGTTAAATGAAAGTAATAACTAAGAGAAATCTCATAATCAGCTTTTACATAGTACAAAAATGTAGACATGTTTTCAAGTTTAATAGTTTTAGCTCAACACTAATAAAATATGACAATTATGACTGATATGATAAATGTTACATCTCTATATCAAAATGTCAAATGTGCATGTCACGTGTAATGCATCACATCGATAAAATGATATACTCACACGCTCAAAGTACTCAATCTCATTGTCACAACTCTCACTCATCACACTCAATCACTCAGCATTGTACGGTATCTGCATTCACTACTTGTATATCAGGCTCTGGAAGGGTAGATCCTACTCAAGCGCTAATATTAATCCAATATGGTCTGCTGCCGTGCAACCCGATCCCATAATAATAGATAAAACTAATAAGGCCTTTTGCGGCGTGCATCCCGATCCATAATAATAATATATATAAAAGCCAAGAAGGCCTACAACAGCGTGCAGCCCGATACACAACCTCAGTTACAACACAGCTCTCAGGCCCCTACTCAGTCATCAATCTCTCTAGTCTCTCAGGCTAAAACATTTCATGCTAATCAACCCAAACAATGATACATGATGTAATAATAAAGGACAATAGAGATTGAGATTTGGTATGCAAATGATAGATGTGACTAAGTACATAATTGCAATTTAAGCAAATTGTTAAATAAAAAAATGACCTCAATAGGTCCCAACAAAATAAACATATAGCCTAAGCATGATTTCTACATGGATTGCAGCTTAATTACTCTAACATGTAGGGATTACATGAATAACAACAAGTTTGATAACTACACGGTACCACAGAATCAACTAAGTCACAATAACCATGATGCATGCCCTTATGCCCATAACCTAGCATGTGCGTGACCTCAATACCATTGACATAACATATATTTCAGGGATTCATACCCTTAAAACAAAGTTTAGAAGTGTAACTTACCTCAAATTGCGCAAATCTCCACTCGAACAAGACCTTGCCTTGCGAATGGGACTTCGAACGACTTGAATCTAGCCACAAAAAACTTAATATAATCAATTAAAGCTATAGGAATTGATTCCACACGATAAAGCTAAGTTCTTTAACTAATGTCAAAAAGTCAACCCGGGCCGACATATCGGAATCCAACAAAATTTCTAAAATGCAAGAAATCATTCAATAACAAGTCCAGCCATATCAAAATTACTCAACTCTGATCTCAAATCGACCTTCAAATCCTCAAATTATAGTATAAGAAATTTCACAAAGTTTCCTCAAACTTTCTAGCCCAAAACACTAATTAAATGATAGAAATAATGATAGATTCATGTATTTTAACCGAATCCGAGTTAGAATCACTTACCCCAATCAACTCCTTGAAAATTCCTTCAACAATTGCCAAAAACAGAGGTCTCTAGCTAAAATAAGAAAAATAGGTCAAAACCATCGATTTTGAAATAAATATATGATGCCATCCTTCTCCGTGAACCCGGAAACTACCTCGCATTCGCGAAGCACATAAACTCAACTGCCTAAAATCCTCTTACGCGAATGCGACTGCCCCACCACGAATGCGTAGACCTAACGCGTGATGTCCCCCACCCTGTCTCTCTTCTTCGCAAATTACGATGCATAAAATGACTATACATTCGCGAATGCATGGCTTTCTTTGCAAACACGAAGAAGAAACTTCACCTGCCACCCAGATACTCTTCGTGATCACGAGACCACTTTGTCCAATGCATATAAGGAATCCAAACACCAAAAAATTTGTAGCTCTACAAGGCCAAACTCAATTTACAATCCACCCGAAACTCACCTGAGGTCCCCGACACCCCATAACATACCAACACATCCTAACAAATTATACAAACTTAGTCGAATCTTCAATTTACATCAAACAACATCAAAAATACAAGTCGCACCACAATTCAAGCCTAATGAACTATTAAACTTCCAACTTCTAAAACCAATGCCAAAACACACCAAATCAACTCCGATTGACCTTGAATTTTGCATTCAAGTCACAAATACCACAACTGACCTATTCAAACTTTCAAAACAAATATTCGAGCCTGGTAACTATAATGTAAACTCTCGGTCAAACTTGTCTACTCTCCACACTTTAACTTTTCCAACTTTTGCCAATTCAAGCCGAAATCATCTACGAACCTCCAAATCATCATCCTAATACACTCCTAAGTCCAACCACCATACGAAGCTATCAGAACTATAAAACTTCCATTCCGTAGTCTTTTACACATTATTCAACATCCGGTCAACTTTTTCAACTCAAGCTTCTATTCGTGAAGACACCCAACATCATCGCTAGGGAAACCAACGGCGAACTAGCTGTGTATTTATTCTTTTCAATAATTTCAAAGATGTTGATTTATTAAGTAAATGAGAAGTGGAAAATTTAATAAAGTAAAGCGTAAACGAATAAAAGGGCAAATACGATGAAATAAATACTCAAAGCCATAAAGTGCCTAATAGCATATTTTCAAGACCCGGTGCCACAAGTGTATGAGCAACTAGTAGAATTTACAAAACCCCTATGCTACTGTCTGAAATGAGATACACAAAAAGTATATGCAAAAGAGAGAGACTACGGGTGCTGTAGAATGGACCCAGAGAGCACCTCACCACTATGACTCAGGATAATGGAAGTGCGCGCCTGAATGAGCACCAGATGCACCTGCCTCAGACCCTGCACCATCAGTGAATAAATGTAGCATGAGTACATAAACAACATGTACTCAGTAAGTATACAATCTAACCTCGAAGAAGTAGTGACGAGGGGTAGACATCGACACTTACTACGGGCCAATAATAAAATTACAAAAGTTCTAAATAGGCATGGAATAGGTGAATAATAATAATAACACAATAGCAAGCAATGAGTAAATGATTATTTAACTGATAGTAAATTCAAAAATCTCCAAATCAATTTCGATCATTGAATAAATAATAACCTCTCAAGCCATAAAATATATCAAGTGTAATTGGGCTCCGAGTATTATCACGCACGATTTATGCCGACCTCGCACAGTCCAATCTAAAATACTGTGTTCACTGTCTAGGATCAAATGACACAAACTATAGATGCATCTATTATACTGTCGAGGCGAACAACCCTCTCCCATGAGAGTAGAGAAGTTTACCTCGCTCGCGGAAGTACTTGCGACGCAAGAGGTCATGGATTTCTCAGAGTTATTAAGTACTCCTCAATTCATTGAAATATAAGAAATCTATGTTGAAAATTTGCAAATTTAAAATCCCTAGTCTCAGCTCTATTCAAGACAATTAATAAACATAATAACCACAACAGTACAATTAAATCATTATGTGGATCTAAGACTACCCGGGCATTTCATAGAATATAGCTACGCACGGACTCTCGTCACCTAGTGCGTCCATAGCTCCTAACACAAGTAATACACAACTAGATATACCTACAGAGATGAGTTCCCTCTTACAAGGTTAGGCAAGAGACTTACCTCATTCTCAAGGTCACTTCTGGTTCACAAATTCGCTCTAAATCCTTAACTTGGTGCCAAACAACCCGAAACCAGCCAAATAATATATAAATTAACCAGTATACACTCACAAGTTCATAATTAAACTATTAGAGTAATTTCCCAGCCCTAATTCGAAGATTCCTATAATTAACCCCCAGGCCCACGTGCTCGGATCCCGAAAACTTTAGAAGATAAATGTTACCCATAACTTCACAAACTCAAATATATAATTTTTACACAATTCCACAACCATTTTTGTGGTTAAATCCCATTTTTATCAAAACCTAGTTTTTTCAACTAAACCATAATTTCTACAATTTATGTGTTAAGATTTTACGCAAAATGCATGTGTTAAACTCATCTTGTATAGATATTATTTACCTCAATGTTCTAGGTGAAAACCATTCTTCAAAGAGCTCTAAAATCATCCAAGAAGTGAAAGAAATAAATCAAAATAGCCTAAGTCCCGACATGAAATGAACCTTATTGCCCCAGGTCTGCGTTCTTCGCAATGGTGGAAAAGCCATCGGAATCAAGAAGGCAATCTGCCCAGGGCCCAAGAGAATGGAAATTGTCAATGTGAGGAACCACACGCAAACACGGGGTCCAGCTCGCGAAAGCATAGAAGAAGGAGCTCACCCTCCCCTAGGCACATCTCCTTACGTGAACGCGGGCTTCCTCACGGGAACGCGATGGCCACAGGTCCTAGACCTTAATGAATACGGGCAAGGGGTCGCGAACGCGTACAGCAAATCTCAGCCCCTCACCTTTTCCTTCTCCGCGAACGCGACACAGCCCTCTCGATTGCAAAGAAGGAAACCAGAACTAACACACAAAATTTTTTGAACTTTGTCCAAGCGGTCTGAACTCACTCAAGCAACCTGGGACCCCGTTCAAGTGCACCAACAAGTACATAAAAATAATATGGACCTACTTCAAACTCTCAAAACGCATAAAACAACATCAAAACTAAGAATCGCACCCCTAAACCAAATTGAATCAAATTATGAACTTCAAGTTTTCAACTTGCTCTGAACGCGCCGAATCATACTTAGACTAATCGGAATGACACTAAATTTTGCGTACAAGTCATAAATTACCATACAGAACTATTCACAGGCTCAAAATCAGCAACGGACCTCAATAACACAAAAACCTACTCCAAACCAAACTTAAAAGACTTGAAAACCTTTAATGCTCCAACTTTCAGTAATAAGCGCCAAAACGCTCTCAGGTCATCCGAAACCCAATGCGAACATACGCTCAAGTCCAAAAATCATCATATGAACCTATTGGACTGTCAAATACCGCTTCTGAGGTCATTGACTAAAATGTTGACTCAATTCAAACTTAACCATTTTAAGCAAATATAAAGGAACTAAATGTTCCGATTTCTATTCGAACCCTTCCAAAACCCAAACTAACCATCCCTGCAAGTTATAAAACAGTAAAAACACATAAGGGGAGTCTTATTTAGGGAAATAGGGATCAAGGAAGCAAAACGACCGGTCAGGTTGTTACATTCTCCACCATTTAAACAAACATTCATCCTCGAACAGGTCTAGAATTGAACCTGGAGTGCCGCATTGTGTGGATATATGATCTGCATGTCCTCCTTGATCTCCCAAGTCGCCTCCTCGAGTGGTTAACCGCTCAACTGAATCTTTATCGTAGAAATCTTCTTGGACCTCAACTAGCAAACCTACCTTTCAACGATGGCAACTGGCTCTTCCTCATAACCCAAGCTTTCATCTAGCTGAACCACGTTATAGTCTAATACATGGAACCTGTTGGCATGATACTTTCGAAGCATAGACATGTCGAAAACCGGATGAACTCTCGATAGACTGGGAGGAAAATCAAGCTCATGAACAACCTCCACAACTCTCCTCAACTCCTAAAATGGACCTATAAATTTTGGGCTCGACTTGCCCTTCTTCCCAAACCTCATGATTCTCTTCCTCGGCGAGACTTTGTAGAGAACCTTCTCGCCCACCATAAATGATAAATCACACGACTTTTGATCTGCGTAACTCTTCTGTCTGGACTGTGCTGTGCGAAGTCGCTTCTAAATAAACGTTACCTTCTCCAAGGCATCCTTCACCAAATAAGTACTATATAACCTAGCATTGCCGGGCTTGAAATATCGGATGGGCTAATAACATTACCGACCATACAAGCCTCAAATGGAGACGTCTCAATGCTTTATTGATAACTTTTGTTATAAGAAAACTCGACCAAGGCAAGAATAGATCCCAGTGCCCTCTGAAGTCAATCACACATGCTCTGAGCATATCCTCCAAGATTTGAACCATCCACTTCGATTGCTCGTCGGTCTGTAGATGAAAGGCTGTGCCGCGCTCTACCCAGGTCCCTAACTCACACTGTACTACCCTTAAGAAGTATACTGAGGGCCTCTATCTGCTATGATGGAAACAGGCACACCATGCAACTGAAACATCTTCTGAATGTAAATTTGGGCATTCTCTATGAAGAATACGTAGTCACAACCGGAATGAAGTGTGCCGACTTGGTCAAACTATCGACAATGAACCAAACTGCATCAAACATCCTCAATGTCCATGGTGTCCTAACTACGAAGTATATAGTGATGCACTTTCAGTTCCACTCATGTATAATTATCTGCTAGAGTAGGCCACCTGGCCTCTAATGCTCATACGTAACATGCGGCTAGCAATTTAGGCACCTCGTTACATACTCAACTTTGTCATCCTGCATCCACCGCTACCAATAATGCTACCTCAAGTCGCGATATGTCTTCGTAGCTCCTGGATTAATAGAATGCCTAGAATTATGTGCCTTTTCTAGAATCTTCTCCCTCAATACTCACTAATGGCAAACTCCTTGGCACCACCCTATAGTACTGTCTCTTTGAGAACCAACAAGTGCAGATCATCAAACTGATGAGCCTTGATTTGCTCGGATAATTAAGACTGAGTTACAGTGAATGTAAGAACTCAGATGGGCTCTAAAATATCCAACCTCACTATTTTGTTAGCCAAAGACTAAATGTCCAAAGCTAGTGGCCTCTCCTCTGCCGAAATGAATGTCACACTACCCATACCGTCTGCCTTTCTCTCATGGCATCCGTAACTACATTCACCTTGCCAGCATGATAAAGGATGGTAATACCAAAATCTCTTAGTAACTCAAGCCACTTGCGCTGCCTCAAATTGAGATCCTTCTACTTGAACAAATGGTGCAAGCTGCGCTGATCAGTGTAAACGTCACAGGACACCTCGTAAAGATAATGCCTCTAGATCTTGAGACCATGAACTATCGCGACCAACTCCAAATTGTGTACGAGGTAATTCTTCTCGTAGGGCTTCAACTAACGGGAATCATATGCAATAACTCGCCCTTCCTGCATGAGTACATAACACAGACCAACGCATAAAACATCACAATACACTGTATGCATCCTCGAACCAGAAGTTAACACTAACACCAGTGCTGTAGTCAATGCGGTCTCGAGCTTCAAAAAGCTCGCGTCGCAATCATCGAAAAAATATAGCAGAGCATGCTTCTGGGTCAATCTAGTCAAAGGTGATGCAATAGATGAGAAGCCTTCCACAAACTGGCAATAATAACCTGCTAACCCCAAGAAACTCCTAGTCTCGATCGCTTTGATAGGACGAGGCCAACCCTGAACTACCTCGATCTTTGTGGGATCTACCTTAATACCCTCATGTGATACAACATGCCCCAACAATGCCACAAATATAACTTGAACTCGCACTTGGAGAACTTAGCATATAACTTCTATTCCCACATGGTCTGAAGCACCACTCTCAAATGCTACTCGTGCTCCTCCATGCTACGCGAGTAGATCAATATGTCATCAATGAAGACAATGACAAACGAGTCAATATATGGCCTGAACATACAGTCCATAAATGCTCCCGGGGCGTTAGTCAAGCCGAAGGACTTCACTAGAAAATCATAATGGCCATATCAAGTTTGGAAAGCCGTCTTCGGAACATTCGAATCATGACTCTTCAATTGATGATACCCTGATCTCAAGTAGATCTTAGAGAACACCCTGGCACCCTGCAACTGGTGAAAAAATCATCAATATAGGGCCACAAGTACTTTTTCTTAAAGGTGACTTTTTTCAACTGGCGATAATCAATGCACAACTGCATAGGCCCATTCTTCATCTTCGCGAACAACACTGGTACACCCCAAGGCAACACAATCGGTTTAATGTACCCCTTTGCTAGAAAATCTTCAAGTTGTGCTTTGAACTCCTTCAACTCTTTTAGAGCCGTGCAGTATGGTGGAATAGAGATAGCTTGGGTACTTGGAGCCAAATTAATACAGAAATTGATATCACGATCTAGTAGCATGCTTGGTAGACCAGAAGGAAACACATCAGGGAACTCCTGGACTACAGGCACTAAATCAATTATAGAGTCTCTGCAACCATATCCCAAACATAAGATACATAAGCCAAATAACCCTTCTCAACCATGTGTCAAGCTTTCGTAAAAAAAGATAACCCGACTAGATGCACTGACAGATGAACCCTTCCACTCTAATCTATGCAACTCTAGCATCGCCAAGGTAATAGTATTGTCTTGACAATCAAGGTTGACATGATATGAAAAAAGCCAGTCCATGCCAGGATGATCTCAAAGTCAATCATATTGAGCAACAGAAGGTCCGCTCTAGTCTTATAATCACGAAAAGTCATGATATAGGACCGATAGATCCGATCCACAACAATAGCATCGCCAACTGGCATGGACACATATACAAGAGTACCAAAGAAATTATAAGGAACACTAAAAAAATGAGAAAACAAAGATAAAATATATGAATACGTAGACCCTGGATCAAACAGTACCGAAGCATCCCCATCACAGACAAAAATAATACATTTCATCCTGGCATTTGAGGTTACTACATCTAGTCTGGCTGGAAAGACTTAGAACCTGGCTGGAGCGCAATCTAACTGGCCTCCACCTCTAGGATGACCCCTACCCACCTGCCCTTCGCCTTCAGGTGGCCGGACGGCTTCGGCGACAGCTGGTACGGTAATCACAGGATGATGACCCTACTGTACTGCCTTGCGTCGAAGTCTGGGAAAAAACCTCTTCATGTAGCCAAGATCCCCGCACTTGTAACAACCCGTACAAATGATGGACTACTAATATGAAGTCTGACCCTGATACCCGAAATACACACTAGAGGAGCTCTGAATAGCTGGGGGACAATAGAAGCTCTCTAGATGACGCTGAAATAAGGTTGCCCGTGAGCACCCTAAGAAGGTGGAAGTGTTGGATATAGGGACCTACAAGACTGATACCTTACAAATTGACCTCTGCCCCCAGATGAAGCACTAATGAACCCTCAAAAATACTGAATCTGCTTGTCCCTCGTTACCTGCTCTAGACTTTGCTAACGAAAACCCTTGATACTCCATGCTATCTCCACAACCAGCTCATAAGAGTTCCCCATATCAACCTCTCGGGCCATAGTAGCCTTTATACAAGAGTGCAAACCTGCAACAAACCTCGATACTCTCTCTACATCGGTGGGGAGTATCATAAATCATATGGCGAGACAACTCAGAGTATCTCTCTTTATAGTCAGTCACCTACATTTGACCCTGATGGAGATGCTCGAACTCAAATTGCAACATTGCCCTCTGAGAGGGTGGAATATATCTATCCAAAAATAGGCGTGTGAACTCGTCCCAAGTCAAGGGAGGAGAACCTGTTGGCCTACCGAGAAGATAGGATTGCAACCATTTACGGGCCCAGCCCTCCAGCTGAAAGGTTGTAAAGTTCAACCCACGAGACCTTAACATCCTTATGTTGTGTAGTTTTTCCTTGCAATTATCAATTAAGTCCTAGGGGACCTTATGTCACTCACCTCTAAAGACCGGACGATGTAGCCAGGTCCATCTATCCAATAGCTTCTGCGGCTCGCCATCCACAGTTGGTTTAGGCTCAGGTCTGGCTACTAAAATTAGCTAAGCTCCACCTACGGGTAGTGCGCCCGGGGTTTGATAAACGGTAGTTGCATGTCCTTGAGCCTGAGCTGTAGGGGTCAGTGCTTTACTTCCTGCCTGAGATGAGGCTTGGTCTGCTGGTAATAAACCAACCTGGGTCAAAAAATCCATGAATAGCAGTATACGACCCATGACCTCCTAGAATCCTGGTGCAAACATAAAATTTACTAGGGCTGGCTCTGTTGCAGGCACCTCCCCCCTGCTCCTCAGTAGCAGGATCCTTCACCGGATCCACTGGTGGCACAACAGGAGCAACTCTTGGATGCCCTCATCCTCTGCTATGAGTTGGAGCCCTACCTTGGCATCTGCCTCGACCTCTAGCAATCGGAGGAGGAGATTCTCCATGGTCGGGTACATCTATAGCGCACGTTCTCACTATTTATGAGAGAATATGATGAATACACTTAGCATAGCATCAACTGCATGATAGTAGATGAACAAAGAGTAACTTCCTAACACCCTATAGCCTTTTAAAGATAAGTATGGACGTCTTCCAACTGATTCGCAAGACCCCATTATGCTTGCTCATAACTTGTGAGACCTACGTGACCCTAGTGGTCTGATACCATATTGTCACGACCCAATTTCACTTATAGGTCGTGATGGTGCCCAACGTCGTCGTTAGGCAAACCAATAGTGAATTAACCGTGTATTTATTCTTCTTAATAATTTCAAAGTAGTTGATTTTTATTTATTATGTAAATGAGAAGAGGACAATTTTATAACGTAAAGCGTATGCAAATAAAAGGGCAAATACGATGAAATAAATACTCAAAGCCATAAAATATCTACCAGCATGTTTCCAA
Organism: Nicotiana glauca; assembly: GCA_026770625.1. Classification (NCBI taxonomy): domain Eukaryota; kingdom Viridiplantae; phylum Streptophyta; class Magnoliopsida; order Solanales; family Solanaceae; genus Nicotiana; species Nicotiana glauca. The sequence continues at coordinate 56,889 of MU705927.1, forward strand.
GACCTGGTGTCACTAATGTTTGAGCAACAATTAGAATATACGAAACCCCTCTGCTACTGTCTGAAATGAGATAGAAAAAAAGTAAATACAAAGTAGATAGATTGCGGGTGCTGCAAAACGAACTCAGAGAGAAACTCACCACTATGCGTTAGATAACGGGGGTGCGCGCCTGAATGAATACCAGATGCACCTGCCTCTGACCCTGCACGATTAGTAAAGAAGTGTAGTGTGAGTACATAAATAACATGTGCCCAGTAAGTATCCAGTCCAACCTCGAAGATGTAGTGACGAGGGATCAACAGTGACACTTACTACAAGCAAATAATAGAAATGTGGAAGTTCTATATTTGCATGGAATAAGCAAATAATAATAGTGACACAATAGCCAACAGTAAATAGATGATTCTTTAACTAATAGTAAATTCCAAAATCTCCAAATCAGTTTTGTCCATTAACTAAATTATAACCTCTGAAGCCATAAAATAATATCACGTGTAATCGGGCTCTAAGTATAATTATGCACGATTTATGCCGAGGCCGTACGACCCGATCAGAAATACTATGTGCACTACCGAGAGTCGAACGACACAAACCATAGATGCATCTATTATACTGCACCGAATCTTGTATTAATTTAACTTTTTCCAAGGCATCCTGAACCGAATCTGTACCCCATAGCCTAGCCTCACCTTGCTCAAACAACCCACCGGAGATTGGCACTGCCTACCATACGAGGACTGATTCAGTGCCATCTAAATGCTTAACTAATAACTATTATTTTTGGCAAACTCCACATGTGGAAAGAACTGATCCAAAGAACCCCCAAAATTCATCACACACGCATAGAGCATATCCTCTAAAATTTTAATAGTGCGCTCGAACCGACCGTCCGTTTGAGAGTAAAATGTTGTGCTCAACTTAACCCGAGTACCTAACTTATGTTGTACGACCCTCCAGAACCCCGATGTAAATTGCGTACCCCGATCAGAGATGATGAATACCGGCACTCCATGAAGCTTGATAATTTTGAAGATATAAACTCGAGCCAGCTGCTCGAAAGAATAAGTAGTCATCATTGGTATGAAATGACCCGACTTGATCAACCTATCCACAATCACCCTAACTGCGTCGAACTTCCTCTGAGTTCGTGGGAGCCCAATAACAAAATTTATAGTGATAAACTCTCATTTCCACTCTGGAATCTCTAGCTTCTAAAGTAGTCCAATTGGTCTTTGATGCTCATACTTCACTTGCTAGAAATTAAGGCACTGAGCTACACACTCTACAATATTCATCTTTTTTCTCCTCCACCAATAATGCTGCCTCAAGTCCTGCTACATCTTCGCCGCCCCTGGATAAATGGTGTACCACAAACTGTGAGTCTTCTAGGGAATCAACTCAACACACCTGGATGAATGGAGTACCGCAAACTATGAGCCTTCTAGAGAATCAACTCGCACAACCCATCTACATTAGGTACACATAGCCTGCTCTGTATCATCAATTCACCATCATCTCCAATGGTAACTTCCTTTTGCATCACCATGCTAAAGCATGTACTTAAGGACAAGTAAATGGGGGTCATCATACTGAACTCCGTGATACGATTATAAAGAGAAGATAGGGAAACCACAAAAGCCAAAACACAATCGGCTCTAAAACATCCAGTCTAACAAACTAGTTGGCCAAGGCCTGCACATCCAATGCCAATGGCTTCTCTATTGCTGGTAAATATGCTAGACTGCCCAAACTCTCTGCCCTACGACTTAGGGCATCAGCCACTAAATTGGCCTTCCGGGGATGGTACAAAATGGTGATATCATAGTCCTTAAGCAGCTCTAACCATCTCCATTGCCACAAGTTAAGATCCTTTTATTTGAACAGATGCTTCAGACTTTGGTGATAGGTGTAGATATCACAAGGGACGCCGCACAAATAGTTCTGCCATATCTTCAAGTCATGAAAAATAGCTACTAACTCAAGGTCGTGGATAGGACAGTTCTTCTCATGCACCTTCCGCTATCTAGACGCGTAGGAAATCACCATACCGTCGTGCATCAACACCGCTCCGAGACCAATATACGACTCATCGCAATATACCGTATAAGACCCTGAACCTGTAGGTAATAGCAATACTGTGTCTATAGTCAAAGCTATCTTGAGCTTTTGAAAGCTCTCCTCACCCTCCTCTGTCCACTTGAATGGAGCACCCTTTTGGGTCAGCTGGGTTATAAGTGCTGTAACAGATGAGAAACCTCTACAAATGGACAGTAATACCCTGCCAAACAAAGAAAACACCGGATCTCCGTTACTAAGGAAGATCGGGGCCAACTCTACACTTCTTCAACCTTTTGTGGATCCCTCTTGATCCCTTCACTCGACAATACGTGAACAAAGAATGACATTGAATCCTGTAAGAACTCACACTTCAAATATTTCTCATATAACTTCTTTTATTGCAAGGTCTGAACCACTGTCGTTAGGTACTGCTCATAGACCTGCCAACTCTGGGAGTACACCAGAATGTCGCCAATAAACACAATGATGAATGAGTTAAGATAAGGTCGGAATACACTGTGCCTCAAATGTATGAATGATGTTGGGGCGTTGGTCAGCCCAAATGACATCACAAGGAACTCGTAGTGACCATGCTGAGTCCTGAAAGTAGTGTTCGGGATATCTGGCTCCCCAATCTTCAATTGATGATTTCCTGAATGCAAGTCAATCATGGAAAACACTCTGGCACCCTGTAGCTGATCAAATAGGTTATCAATACGAGGCAATGGGTACCTCTTTTTTACTGTAACCTTGTTCAGCTAGCGATAATCAATGCACATACACATAGAACCATCCTTCTCTTTCGTAAATAAGACTGGAGCACCCCAAGGTGACACAATGGTCCAAATGAAGCCCTTATCAAGCAACTCTTTTAATTGCTCCTTCAACTCCTTCAACTCAGGTGGAGCCATACGATATGGAGGAATAAAGATGCGTTGAGTGCCCGGTAACAAATCAATACAAAAGTCAATATCCTTTTACGGGCGGCATACCCAAAAAATCCGTTGGGAATGCATCTGGATAATACCTCACTACCATGACCGACTCAACAGTAGGTGTATCAACACATACATCTCTTACATAAGCTAGGTACGCATCACACCCCTTTTTAACCATCCGTTGAGCCTTTAAAAATGAAATAACTCTGCTCGGTACATAATCTAAGGTACCTCTCCACTTTAACCATGGTAATCCTTGCAAAGCCATCGTCACGATCTTGGCTTGACAATCACGAATAGCATAATGGGGTGACAACCAGACCATGCCCAATATAATATCAAAGTCTACCATAATGAGAAATAATATATCAGCTCAGGTCTCAAAACTACTAAAAACAACCAAACATGACCGATACACACGGTCAACAATAATAGAATCCCCCATAGGTGTAGACACCTAAATAGTGGAAGTTAGAGAATCACAAGATACACCCAAATACATAGCAAAATAAGATGACACATAGGAATAGGTAGAGCCCAGATCAAATAAGACTGATGCATCTCTAAGACAGATAGGAACAATACCTGTAATGACAGAGTCGTGTACAACTGCCTTTATCCGAACACGAAGAGCATAATATCTAGCCTGTCCTCCCCCTCTAGGGCAACCTCTACCTGCTCGACCTTAACCTCGAGCTGGCTGAGTAGGTGGAGTGGTAGCTGGTGCTGTAACCATAGCTTGAGGACTTGGTGGAGCATGTGGTGCCTGAGAAATTTACGGAGGTATACCCCTTCCAAGTCTAGGGCAATCCCTCACTCACGACGAGTGTCCCTTTACTCAAAACAAGCTCTCGGATGACGTGGCTGTTGTGGATGGCTCGGGCCTAGAAGGCGGGACAAATAACTGAAAGCACCACGCATGGGAGGTGCGCTAAACACTAGCAGTGTGTAATACGGATCCTGGGGCCTAGAAGTGGCCGGAATACCGCAGGCTGCTGGAAACGCTAAATAAAAATGGCGATTGACATAGCTCCTACCATGACGAGTTGTAGCTGGGGCACGAGTACAACTAATATATGCCAGACTCTCGAGACATCTTGTCCTCCCTCTCCTCTCTTTCCGTAGTCAGCATGCCCTCCCACCTCATAGAAATCCCTACAACCTACTAGTATGCGATGTCTATCTGCAACCCTCGGGCCATACTAAGTCTGATGCTGGGGTTGAGCCCCTCGATAAATTGACACACCCGCTCTCTAATAGTAGCAACGAAGGCTAGTACATGCTTATCCAAATCATTGAACCGAACCGTATATACTAAGACTATCATAGAACCGTGGTGCAACTACTTAATTTCTATGAGCTATGTGTCACTGAGATTCTGGGAATATACTCCGTCAAGAACATATCCGAGAACCGAGTCCAAGTGAGTGAAGTTGCCTCGGACAGACTGCCCAATTTATATACACGCCACAACTGATAAGTCGCTCTTCTAAGCTGGAACGTAGTGATTGAAACCCTACTCGATTCCACAACACACATAGTACGGAGGGTACAATGGAACTCCTCAAGAAAACCTTGGTATCCTCTGACGCTAAGCATGTAAAACTAGGAGAGTGGTACTTCTGATACCTCTCAAGCCTGATCTGCTCCTCCTCATAAACTGCTACCCTAGCCTTGGGCCAAACTAGGGCTACCGGCTGCACTAGTATGACCTCTAAAACCTGGTCGACCTATACTATCTGCTCTAGGGTATGGGCGGCAGGAGTCTGTGCTCCTTCCCTGGCCTGAGATGTGGCCGGAGAAAGTGGTATCAACACTGCCCGAGCGAAGGTGCCGAACATGCTTAGAAACGGGGCGAGGATCTCCTGAAAAGCTGGTATAGTAACATGCATCTCAGGTGGTTGTGCTTCAACGGGAGATACTGGTGGGTCCTGAGTAGCAGCTTGTACGGGTGCCCTAGTTGCACCACGTGGACGTCTTTGGCCTTTACCCTGGCCCTGATCTCTCGCTACTTTAGTAGGGGGTGTGACTGCCTGGTAATATGATCCGGTTGTACGTGCCCTCACAATTTATAAGAGAGTAGTAAGACAAAAGATTAGAATCGTAAAGTCAAAAATTTCACACGGTGAGAAATCAAAGCAGTGAAACTTCTTCCTAACAGTTCCATATCCTCCCGAAGATAAGTATAGACGTTTCTATACTGATCCGTGAAACTCTAATAAACCTCCTTGTGACTAATAATACCTATGAACCTATAGCTCTGATACCAACTTGTCGCGATCCCATTTTTCCTCCGGAGAATATCATGACAACACCTAGTCTCTAAGATTCGGTAAGCCTAACAATTATAACGAATGACTGAATATTAAGTTGAAACTCAAATTCAATATCTGAAATAAGTAAAACTGCATTTTTTAAAATGATCACAACTCCCAAAACTAGGTACAAATATGTCACAAGCTCTAAGAGAAATGTTAAATATCTTTATACATCAGAGTGTAATGAAGATAAGGAAAAACAACATCATCAAATTAGAGGAGGACTCCGAGGTCAGTGGACGCTGGCAGATATACCATGAAATCTCCATGTACTCACCGCTAAATTATATCGCGGCTATTAGGAGGTTCCTGGGTCTGCACAAAAAGATGTACAGAACATTAGTACGAGCACTCAATAACGGTACCCAATAGTGCGAAGCCTAACCTCGATAGAGTAATGACAAGATCAGGACACGCCCTACTGGAATAAAAAAGGAAACAAGGCAAAATATTTAATAATATAATGAAACGATTGAGAAATTGCAGAAAGGTAACAACACGACAAATAGTGGTAAACAATAGGGGCGCTCCTGTGGTACCGCCTCGTAGTCCCAAAAGTAAAGACACAACAGGGGAGCTCTCGAGGTGCCGCCCAGTAGTCCCATAAGTAAATACACAACAGGGGAGCTCCCGAGGTACCGTCTCGTAGTACCAAAAGTAAATACACAACTTGTAACCGATGGAGACAACGAATTTACAGTAAGGGATCCTACAGTTAAAGACTAAATAAAAAATCAAGGAAAGCAGAAATTCAACCAAGAATGTTTCACAAAGTTCAAGTAAGAATTAAGATGCGTTGACATGTGATATTATGCTAAACATGATAACTACGCATGCTAAGGCTACTCGGTTAAGGAATTTAAAGAAGACTATTCAGCAAGAATCGGACTTTTCAACATATAACCCGACTACGCACTCGTCACCTCACATACACGGCCTCCACCTATTTAAAATACCATAACAGTACCAAAACATAAAGGAAATTTCCCCCCACACAAAGTTAGACAAGTTACTTACCTCAAATCAAGCTCTATCAGTCAATAAGAATGCCTTTCCCTTGATTATCCGACTCCGAATGGCCAAAATCTTGCCAAAATCAATTACAAACTATAAATATATCTATAGAAACTAATCTAATTAATGAAATCAAGACTTTAACAAGAAATTAGAAAATCGTCCTAAAATTCGACCCGGGCCAATATCTCGAAATCAGGTAAAAGTTACCAAATTCGAACACATGTTCAACCACGAGTCTACCCATACAAAAATTACACAAATCCGATTCCAAAATGTCGCTCAAAACTTCAAAATTCGGCTAAGAACTTTCTTCCATTTTCCCAATCTTCCATCCCAAATCACTAATTAAATGGTAAAATTAAACACATAATCCTAGAAATTAACAAAAACTAAGTAAGAATGACTTACCTAAAAACTCACGTGAAAATCTTTCCAAGAATTGCCTAAATCCGAGCTCTCAAGTCCAAATGGTGAAAAATGGCATATACTCTCATTTTTGAACATTTAAATCTGCCCAGGTATTTCCTTATTTGCGAACATGGAACAAAAATACTTCTGCACAAAAACCTGTTACTCGAAAGTGAGGGACCACTCGCGAACACGATGGTCACTGACCCAAGGCCTTTTCAAACGTGGAGCCTCTCACACGAATGCGAAGGCCAAGTGTGAAGTCCCTCTTAGCCACTCTTCTTCTTTGCAAACGCGTGGGCTCAGATGCGAACGTGAAGAGCTTTCTTCACATGCCACCCATAACCACTTCACAAATGGGAGACCGCTCTCGTACTGAAGGAAACCAGCATCACAAACGTTAGTGATTTTTTACAATCCAACAAGTCCCGAATTGTTCCGAACATGATCCCAATGACAGCCGAGGCCCCCACGACCTCAACCAAATATACCAATAAGTGATAAACATAATACGGACATAGTCTAGTCTTTAAATCACATCAAACGATGCTAGAAACACGAATCTCACCCCAATTCAAGCTTAATGAACTAAGAAAATTCCAACATGTACAAACTATGCCTAAACCTATCAAATCACGTCTGATTGACCTCAAATATGGCACACAAGTCATATTTGCAATTACGACCTACTCCTACTTTTTGAATTAGAATCCGACACCGATATAAAAAAATTCATTCCCGGTAAAACTTTCCAAAAATCCTCAAATTTACAATTTTACCAAATAATGCCAAAATGACCTACGGACATCCAAATCAACATCCAGACATGCTCATAAGACCAAAATCCCCATACAGGGCTGTTGGAACTGACAAAACTCCATTTCAGAGTCATCTTCACACAAGTCAAACTACGGTCAACTCTTACAACTCAAACTTTAGACTTAGGAACTATGTGTCCTATTTTGCAACAAAACTCCACCGAACCTGATACCAAGTCCCCCGGCAAGTCATGTAAGCATAAGATGAAGTAGGGGAAGCAATAAACAGGGGATTAGGGCTCATTCCCTCAAAACGACCGGCCGATTTTTTACATTAATTTTATGTTGTATCTTGCGCTCATTAAATTTTGGTGATGTTGCCAAAGATTGGTAATTAATAGCTTTCAAAGTAAGCTTTTTTTTTTTGCAAATTGGGGAATTAGTTTTTCTTGTTAATATTATGTATTTTTTTATTAGTTAGATTCTTTTCAAGATTTCTTTTGTAGTACTTGACAAGTGCTATGAAGAAAATATTCTTAATATTGAACTCTAAATGATGTGAAGATAAAGCATAACCAGCCTAAGAAAACGGTTGCAAAGCTAGTAGCAAAACATTATCACAAGTCTGCTATTTATTTTAAATGTGGTGAAAATCATCTATGAATTGAATTTCAAGCAGGTAAGTGTTCCTCCTATGGTTCATCTTTTGAAAAGTCTTACTCTATTTCTTGTCCGTACAGGTATGACATTTCTTATGGGCACAATCTTAACTCTAGTTGGGATAAATACCCTTATTATGACGGGAATGAAAGCAAAGTGAGAAAACCACCTCAAGAGGAGAATGATAGTTTAGAAGAGCTTGTCTATAAGTTCATGAATAGTGTAGAAGAAAGATCGAAAAAGGGTCAAAACTGCCCTTAGACTATTGGAGTTGGTACAACAATATCGTCCTTCCACCTATTTTGAAAAAATTGACCTCACCGTTATATTTTCGGCTTAAGAATGCCCTTATGACAAACAGCCATGTTAGATAAAAAAAATTAATTAATTTCCACGTGTCATAACGGAAAAGGGGTCAAACCTGCCCCTAGACTATTGGAGTTGGTACAATAGTACCCCTCATCTCAAAAAATCTCCCCCCACCCCCTCCACCCTCCCTAGCGTGTGTGCATTCATATTCTTCTTATTCTTCTCATCCTTTTTTGAGCTTGCACTCTATTTGAATAATCACTACAAACATCATTAATGTTTTATTTTCAGACAACCAAAATTTTTAGTCACCAATACTTTACGTCATACAACTTTCAAAGACCCTGTTAGGCAAAAAAATATAATAATTTTTATGTGTCATTGTCCCATTGGCCTAACTTAAAACTCACCTAAAGTAAAATAAACTCACCCACATTCTAAGACCCCTTTCCTCTATTTCTTTCTCCTCTTTCTTTTAAAAATGATTCCACCAACTAGAACTCACATACATCCATTTTTTTCGCTAATCAAACAAAACTCTCTCGTATAGTTAATCACCTTCCTCTTCCTATTTCTTTGTCTATTAAATGTACACATCAATACTCTTATTTGTTTTCCATCACAGAAATACCATTCATCATCAATTTTTCTTGCTACACTTTACTGCTTCATACAATAAGCTCAATCAAGTGTTTATTACAGTCACATTCACCAATAAGTCGTATTTTCTCATATTCTCAGGCATATGGTCTCAAATATTTCTGTTATTTTAACCGTCTCTTTTTAAAATTGGACGTGTTGATATAACCTGAAGAGCATCCTCGTACAATAGCTTAATTTATGGACATGATCGGGTGTTCAGACTATGGTGATCCAATGAAGAAGAAAAGGGTCGAGGTCCGAGCAGAGACCAAATAAAATAATGGTATAATCAAAACTGGATGCGGAGTTGTGAGGAAATATGCAACAAAAGATATTTCAAATGCTCAATGATCATTACCATTGATACTTTTTTAGTGTTCATATAGGGTCTTTGAAAGTTGTATGACGTAAGTATTGGTGACTAAAATTGATTGTCTGAAAATAAAACTTTAATGATATCTGTAGTGATTATTCAAATAGAGTGCAAGGTCAAAAAAGGATGAGAAGAACAAGAAGAATATGAACGCACACACGCTAGAGGGGTAGGGTGAAGGGGGTGGGGAGAGATTTTTTTGAGATGAGGGGTATTATTGTACCAACTTCAATTGTCTAGGGGCAGATTTGACCTTTTTTCCGTTATGACACGTGAAAATTAATTAAAATTTTTTTTATCTAACATGACCGTTAGTCGTAAGGCATTCTTGAACCGAAAAGATAACGGTGAGGGCAATTTTTTCAAAATAGGTGGACAGATGACATTATTTTACCAACCCCAATAGTCTAGGCGCAGTTTTGACCCTTTTTCGAAGAAAGATTTATACAAAATCCAGAAGGACTTATACAAAATATTGAAGCCATTAAGAACCTAACAACGCAAGTGAGTCAAATATTAAGTATACTTTTAGAAAGCTCTTTGCATTTTGATAGTGAATATATGAAGGAGATACCCTATGACAATGAGCCTACCCCAGAGGATAAGCATCTACAAAGTTTATCACTCTACAACAATAATCATATTCAATTTTTTAAATCTCATATTTTTTTGTACGTTAAAGTTTCATCGTAAGGTAATCGACGTAAGTTCGGGAATAAGATTATTTTGGGATTATAAGTATTAGGCTATTTATACCAAGCAATAAGTAAGTGTCATGAAAGATAAAGGGTAAACGAATCAAAGAAAATGAGTTTTATCGAAGGTTGTTGATTTAGGATAAAATACGATCCGAGCAATAATAATCGGTATTTATGGTCTAATGCCATATAAGACACTACATTACCATAATAGTAAACTGTATAAGTTATGTTAAAAGTTAATAGTAGTTTAAGTAAGTTGGGATAACTTTTAATTATATGGATAATTAGTTAATTATTAGATAATGAATATTACCTAATTAGTTAGGAATATATTAGATAAAGATTGAAGAAGCAGCCCCCCATTCAGAGTAGATGACTCATTAGAATGAAAGGTGGCCATTTAAGTGTCATACACACGACACTTACGTAACTATATTTGAAATTTTGCCTTAATATAACCTTATAGCTTTCTTCCTAAATTCCAACATTTAAACAAATGAAAGTTTATCTCAATCCAACCGTTACATCCCGCTTTTTGTACGTTGAAGTTTCGTTATTAGTTAACAGACGTAAGTTTAGGGATGAAATTGTTTTGAGATTATAAGTATTATGCTATTTCAAACAAGTTATCAGGAAATTTTTGAAGGTGAGAGGGTAAGCAAGTCAAAGAAAGTGAATTTTCATCAAAATTTGACATATTGGGATAAAATACTGCATGAGTTAAAATACTCGCTATTTATGGACTAATACCATAAAAGATACCATATCTCTATGATAGTAAAATATATTAAAAATAAATAGTATTTTACGTAATTTAATATAATTTTAATTATGTGGGTTATTGATTAATTATTGGAGTAGTAGGGAAATTAATGAATTTACTAAGGAAAAAGGTGGATGATTGGACAAATGAGGAGGCATTCGTGGCAGCACCCCTCAAAATCCCATGATGACTCTTTATGTCATTACAGTATGTGGCAACGTTAAAGATATGAGACTTGGCATTCTTAAGAATGTAGGTCACAAAACTTGCATCCGATAAGAATTCAAGAATTCCTAATATATGGAATTCATATGAATTCTTTATAAGGATTAGGATTGTGCTAGAATTGACCTCTTTTACATCTGCTTTATTTGCTCAAACCTGCACAGTTATAGTTACTAATTAAATACCATTTTGTAGCCAACAAATTTTAAAAGATTCCCGTGAAGAAGTACATAAAAGAATTTGACCAATTGCACCACCATGAAGAGCAAAGGAGTAATTTTATGAGATGACAGGCAGCATAGTCCTCTTATATGTATATTTTGAAATCAATTGTTCTCCATGTGATTAAATTCCTTTACATTAGTCAACAACTTCAATTAACTGTTGCGGTCGTTAGCATATACCGTAAGTAGTACATCAGAGTCGTCACATTTCAAGTCTATAAGATTCATTGGAAGAATAAAATTTCTTGTCAAGCCATAGCTTGAGGTATAGGTATTTTAGTTATCCCATTTTGCAAATTTAACAAGCACTTTGCAATAAAGGGATTACAAGGATTAGAACGACGTGATTTTGCTTCAGCAAAATTGTTTTTGTCTGAAATTATATTACATAATAGCAACGGAATTTTGCAATTCTAAGGGGAATATGGTGCTAACCTTTCTGAAGAATATCATACGGATTTTTCCCTACTTCGATCCGTCGTTACTTGTTTTGTCGCAATTAACGTGTGTTAGAGGGATTGTCAAGAGGATCGACTAAAGAATGTTAAGGCCCTTCTTTCCTTTTCCATGATTTATAAGATACAAACGAAACGAGCAAATGCACAATTTCCATAAATGACTCTATTCATGAAAAAATAATAGAGATGCTTATTATCTTGATTCGCCATGTGTTATATTATTCTGTCATTTGTTCATGAGTATCAAAAATATGTATGTTGGTAAAATTTATTTCATGATATTAATCAGAGGCATAATGGTCTTATGACGTACCGAGAGATTTTATTTTATTAACATATTTCATATGCATTTCATGCATTTATACATGGACATTGACCTATGACCAGATGCCGTTATATTTGTGGGGTATCGTAAAGGTTATTGTTTTATATACGTCCCACCACCTGATTAGCTGGTATACATTGATGATTTTTTCTACAGTGGCCGAGATAATATGATGGATGCCCTCAGAGGCCTGATGATGTTATCAAACATGTATCTATGTACGACATGACATTTATTCGCATATGCATGACACTATCATTATTTCACAAATTACAGACTTATCAAAACTTACAAGTTGAGTCATTTACATTATATTTTTTCTTTGTCTATTATGTACTTATTTATGTGCCTTATATACTCGGTACATTATTCGTACCGACGTCTCTTTTGCCTGGGGACGCTGCATTTCACGCTCGCAGGTTTCGATAGACAGGTTGAGAGCCCTCCAAGTAGGCTATCCGCTCAGCGAAAGATGTTGGTACGGTCCATTGCTTCGGAGTTGCTTTATTTGGTTAGTATGATTTAGACGTGTATTGTTTGGTATGGTGGGATTCTGTCCTGACCTTTATGAAAATTATGGTTTCTTAGAGGCTTGTAGATATATGTCATGTACGTAAAAAATTGTATATCCTTGTCGTCCTATATTCAGAACACGAGTGGTTATTTTTGTCTTATAGACCTGTATGTCTTATGTAAGAGTTGGTATCAACTATTGTATCCTACTTATCTCACGACAGCCTTCCACCTTAGGTATCTATGATAGTATGACATGAAAAGATACGTTATATTGGTACTCAGTTGAGTAAGGTACCGGGTGCCCGTCGCAACCTATCAGCTAGGGTCGTGCAAAAGTGGTATAAGAGCAGTTGTGTCCTAGAGAATCTATAAGCCGCGTCTAGTAGAGTCTTATTTATGGGTGTGTGTGTGCACCACAGTTATAATCAGGAGGCTATAGGACATTTAGGACTGTCACTCTTTCTTCTTACTCTAGATCGTGTGGTAGAGCTTAGTTGTATGGACTTAATTTCCTAAACTCTATCTTATTTGTAATACAACTATGCCTATATTAAAAAAGACGGTTGGTAAGAGATATAACTGTGGAAGTGTTGAGTTAGAGGAACTCGATTTTGCATCTTGTTTATGATAAGGAAATGTGAGGTCTTTAGCAGGACATGCGTATACTAAAAGGTGTAAGGTTCTTGATAAGGAGCTTTAAGGAAAAAAAATACTTATTCACTCTTACGGTAAAAAGGAATAATAGAATCGAAAGTTAGACACAAGTTTCATCATGTAAAAGAAGGAAGGTGAAGAAGGGTACAAGTTACCCAGTTAATAATGATTATCATTATTTGCCATTCATGAAGGAAGATATAAGCATTTTGAGGTCATTCAACAATAACAGATATACGTACCATCGACTACACCTATCTCATTCATGCCCTATGGGAGCTAACAGATATGGTTTAATAGAAGAACATGATATTAGGATCCGTATAGGGTTAGTGTAACCCAAAATGATGGATGTATAGTTTGTATTAGTTAACATTTCCAAAGGATATTACAAAGCTGCTAATGGACCTCCTTGTGAGACACCCAGATGGTGCAATCTAGAGTATTATAATTAGATGTGAATACTAGCATGATATAAAAAAAATTCACAAGATAGGGACTGAAAGCCTGGTAGGGATAAATATTATCTTACTGTGGCTTCCGTCCCTAGTAGAGCGAGAACGTTGAGTAACCCGAAGAGCCGATGAATGAAGCAAGGAGTGATAAAAGCAAAAGAATGTCATGTTGAAGTTTTCACAAGAAAAGGATACGCAAAAATATTAGTAGAGTAATGAGAAGAAAGATAAGGAAGAATTATGAGTGAGATGTAATACATGGATGACAACGGAAGAGTGCTATAGAATCTATAGTCAAATGAAAAAAGAGATGAGTGGTGACAAGCCTTGAGACAACAAAAGAATATAGATCATAAAGTCATATCCTCATGTCGAAAAATAAGTTTGCAACTCTAACGCGATTACCAAAAGGAAAAGTTACACCCCAGAGTAATAGAAACCAGTATGGATTGGTGAACAAGAAAAGGTAAACATGAACTAATGGTTGAGTGATTTGATAATAGTCGGCATCATGAGAATATCATATTTCATTTCGATAATAATAGAATGGACAATAGAAGAAGATTAATGAGAAATTTAGAGAATGGTCCTTCAGAGAGAAGCTTCCTTAAAATAAGCAATGTGAGCAAAGTTAAGCTTAAGGAACTGTTTGTGCCAGTTACACTACGTGTCACCATCGCGAGTAAGGAATTTTGTTACCCTTGGTAACATAATGATTACTACAATGCGAGTAAGGGTCATTGATAATATGAAAGGATGCCAAAGATGAAGAGAAAAAACATCTATATGCAGGTTGTCGTAGCTCCAACTCTTAGTACTCCCCTAAAGTGAGGGAATATGGAACGATGCGGCATTAAGTCAGAATTAAGTGGTCTAGTAAATATGGAATGGTAAAGGAAGTATGCGATAAATAATGTAAAAAGGATGAGATTGCACTTATTTAAATGTTACAAATATGCTATGATTTTAAAACATTATGTAAGCACGACGCTAAGGAAAGGAAGTAAGGGTTCCCGCCCGGGATGTTTATGATAGATATAGAGCTAGAGCGGGAGGTAAGTTAAGACAAAAGAAATAACCGAAGAAAGATTACGCGAAATATTGATATGAGAATCGGCCAAAGACTAGTTTGTAGTTATTCGAAAAAAAGCCTAGTTATGTGTAGAGAAGAGGCTATAGACGAATTAACAAATCATGGAAGATAAGCATAGTCAAATCCAATATGGTGAATTCAGCTTCGCAGTAATGTCATTGCAATACTTAAGATATATTCAAGTAGGAGTCAGGGTAGTAAAAAGTACCGTATGAATGTTACGAGAATAAAAGATAGTGCCACTAGGAAAATAGTTAAAATACTAGTTAAGAGGCAACCCTAGAAGCACAAGGGCATGTAGATAAGTAACTACGAATAACTATAGGCAAAGAAGGACAACAAAAGGTTCGTAATAAGCTCACATCTTTAAAAGAGTCAAGGGTTCTCCCTGTGTACAACAATGAAAGACTAGATGAGGAAGTAAAGAAGAAGACTTCAACCGAAGCTCGGCGACCTAAGGAGGGAATGGTAACTTATAACAACAGTCTTACAACAGCATTGTATACGCTCCATAAGACAATGTCACCTATCGTAGCTAATGTACATGGAATAAAATCAGAATTGATATCCATGATCATATGAGTTGTATGGAATTTCAATACGTGCGGGCATTAAGATAAGCTAAGTATGCACATGAAAGGGGAAAAAAGACCAGGAAAGTAAAAGCATACATTTAAAGAAAGCTGAAAAGGAACAAAGGGAATTATTCGGTCGATAATTCGGAGTTAGTTACGTTATTGACACACTTAAGAGTTTGGAGTTTTATACAAGCACCATATACAGCCGTGGAAGATTTCGGTATAAGCTAAAAGAAATAATTGAGCCCAAGGCGTAGATCGAATTGTTAAATGATTATATGATGGATATTCCATAGCGCCCATGAAAAGTTAAACATAGTAACTAATACCATGGACTGCAGATCAGGATATAACTTAAGCCTACATAAAGGCTGATCAGAAGAAGGGGGAAACTAAAGAGTTACACCAACAAAGTAAATCAGGAGTCTGGTTATTAGACCAAGAAAATTATAGACCTCGTGATTTAGAACATGGCAGGATCACTCTTAAATATTAGAGGTGCAAGTATTATAATAGAACTTTGAGTTATGGACGTAAATTACACCCAGGTGGAAGGGAGTTCATTAAAGAGATAGAAGATACGATACGAGATTATAAGGTAAGTAAGTTAAAAGTGAACAGCATACGAGATACTCAAATGCAGAAGATCGTGAATAGTCCATATTTTGGATAAAAGGCTAGAAGCACAAGGATTCAGTATCTAGGAATAATAGTGGCATCGTCAGTAGCATATCTTCCAGCCTATAATCTAGGTATCGAAATGCCTGACTAAGAGAGTAAAGAAGAGTTAGATACGGTGTGACGTCTCGCTTGATGTTCCAAAATGACATAAGGAAATCTATGATGCAAGCAAGTTAAAAGGTTGCAATTAATATAAATAGATATGTGTAAGTTCCAAGCTATTGTATGGTGAAGAGACAAGGTTCTAGAAGATGGGAGTAAGGATAAGAACGGGCGAGTAAGAAGGTAAAGAAAATGGAGAAGTGCTCATGATGGAGCCCGTGAAAACAAGAAGATCAGATGGTTTCTCTAAGTTATACAAATCTCACCATAGCCTGACCGAACTCAAAAGAGTCCAAGATTAATAGCATTTCAAAGTGATGGAATGCTGCCCTGGTAATAGAATGAGGGTGTAATTGTTATACATAAAGGATGACGTTTGGGCCTTCGATTGAGTAATGATCTGAAAAAGAAAAGAAAGGGATCACATGACCAACGTAAGGTGAATCACATTAGGATGCTATTAAATACGGTTATGGGAATTACTTCAGATGTTCCCCCGTGAGACGTGAGCCCTAGTGATTACATAAGAAGTTCTAAGTTATCAGCAGTAGATTATACATCAATATTGAGGTGAATCAACAAGAGATGGACAAAGTTCCAACACATGAAAGGAGATAAGGATTCCATCCTTTAGATGAATAATAATAACGAACCATTGAAGGACTTGGATTTGTATATCTAGGATAAGAAGTAACGAAAGTAAGGAGTTTGGTAGCAGACCTCGTAACAATAAAACGAAGTAAGAGTTATTGTATAATATGACCTACCTTGATGCAGTAAATTCATACGGATGGATAATCAGGTCTATGAAATAAGGTATAACAACATTCGTAAGTTCGACAAAGTACAGAGCGAAGAACTTTAGTATACCTATAGATGCCCAGAAGGACATCTTGTTAAGCTCTGTATACGTTTACAAAGTGAAGCCTAAAGATTGTCTTAAAGCTAAAGAGAAGAGTCGCATAGGCGCACATACAAGGAAAACGTCGTGCGCGCTGCATGACTGTGGATAGCAACAGATTCTGACCATAAGTTGTTGTGTGAGAAGAGGCCTAAAGGGGGGAATGCCTTATGGAAGTATTCACATAACAGTTGCCTAGATGGCAAGGAGAGTACTAAAATATTCGCATGAGCCATATGTTATGAAAACGATAAGCGCATCAGTCAACATTCGAGGACGAATGTTCCAAAAGGGGGAATGATGTTACATCCCTCATTTCGTACGTTGAAGTTTTGTCATAAGTTAACCGACGTAATTATTTTGGGATTATAAGTATTATGCTATTTTAAAAGTGATAAGAAAATTCGTGAAGGTGAGAGGTTAAGCGAATCAAAAAAAGTAAATTTTCATTAAAGTTTGACATGTTGGGATAAAATATTGCCCGAACGTAAATATCCGGTATTTATAGACTAGTACTATACAAGAAACCATATGGCTATGATAATAAAGTATATTAAAAGTGAGTAGTATTTTACGTAATTTGAGATAATTCTTATTTATGTGGGTAGTTAGTTAATTATTGGACTAGTGGTTGATTAATGAATTTATTAAGGGAAAAGGTGGATGATTGGTTAAGTGAGGAGGCATTCGTGGCAGCAACCCTCAAAATCCCATGATGACTCTTTAAGTCATTATAATATGTGGCAAAATTAAAGATATGACACTCAACATTCTTAAGAATGTATCTCACAATACTTACATCTGATAAGAATTTAAGGATTCCTAACTTATGGAATTCATATGAATTCTTTACACGGATTATGATTGAGCTATACTTGACCTCTCTTACATCTGCTTACTTGCTTAAACCTGCAGAGTCATAGTTACTAATCAAATACCATTTTGTAGCCAACTTCTTTTAAAAGATTCCTATGAAGAAGTACATTAAAGAGCTTGACCAATTACTCCACAATGAAGAGCGAAGGAGTAATTTTATGAGATGACAGGCATCATAGTCCTCTTATATGTATGTTTTGACATAAATTGTTCTTTATGTTATTAAATTCCTTTATATTAGTCAACTATTACAATTAACTATTGCAGTCATAAGCATATAGCGTAAGTAGTACATCAGAGTCATCACATTTCAAGTCTATAAGATTCATTGGAAGAATCAAATTTCTTGTCAAACCATAGCTTGGACTATATGTCTTTTAGTTATCCTATTTCGCAAATTTGACAAGCACTTTGCAATAAAAGGATTACAAGGATTAGATCTACGTGATTTTGCTTCAGCAAATTGTTTTATCTGATATTATGTTGTGTAATAGCAAGGGGATTTTGCAATTCTAAGGGGAGTATGGTGCAACCTTTCTCAAGAATATCATACACATTATCCCCTACGCCGATCCGCTGTTACGTCTTTTGTCTCAATTTACGTGTTCTAGATGGATTGTAATGAGTATCAACTAAGGTATGTTAAGGCTATCCCTTCTTTCTGTTGTCATTATGTATACGATACAAACGAAACAAGCAAATGCACAATTTTCATAAATGACTCTATTCATAGAAATACTAGTGATGGTTATGGTCTTGATTCCCCATGTGTTATTTTATTATATCATTTGTTCATGGTTCTAAAAAATATGTAAGTTGGTAAAGTTTATTTCATGATATTAATCAGAAGCATAATGGTCTTATGAAGTACCGAGAGATTTATTTACATATTTCATATGCATTTCATGCATTTATACATGCACATTAACCCATGACTAGGTGGCGTTATATACGCGCATATATATATATATATATATATATATATATATATATATATATATATATATATATATGGGGCATGGAAAAGTTTACGGCAGTATATATGCACCACCACCTGATCAGCTGGTATACATTGATGATTTTGCCCATAGTGGCCACGATAATATGATGGGATGCCCTCAGAGGCCTGATGAATTTATGAAACATGTACCTATGCACGACATGAAATTCACATGCATATGCATGACACTATAATTATTTCATGAATTACAGAGTTATCCAGACTTACAATTTAAGTCATTTACTTTATATTTCTTCCATGTATGTTATGTACTTATTTATGTGCCTTACATACTCAGTACATTATTAATACTGACGTCCCTTTTCCCTGGGACGCTGTGGTTCATTCCCGCAGAACCGGATAGACAGGTCGAGAACTATCCAAGTGTGCTATTACGTCAACAGAAGATGTTGGTGCGCTCCATTTATTTCGGAGTTACTTGTTTGGTTAGTATGATTTAGACGTGTATTATTTGGTATGGCTGGACTCTGTTCTGAACTTTATGAAAATTATGTATTCTTAGAGGCTCGTAGACAAATGTCACGTACGTAAAAGATTGTATAGCCTTGTCGGCCTATGTTCAATATTCGAGTGGTTATTTTGGTCTATCGGACCATATGTCTAATGTAAAAGTTTGTATCACATATTGTACTCTACTTATTTCACGACAGCCTTCCGGCTCAGTTATTTATGATAGTATGACATGAAAAGATACGTTATGTTAGTACTCAGTTGAGTAATGTACCAGGTGCCCATCACGGCCCATCGGTTTGGGTCGTGACACCAAGAAGAACAATTCCAATGATTATTTTTACTTCCTCGGTTAGGAATCTTGAAATAAAACAATTCCAATGAGATCTCTTAGCACTGTAGCAACATAAGATTTTGTGATTCTAAATGAGCACGGTACAATCTTTTTCAAGAACTTCATACAGAATTTTCCTACTTTGATCAGCCATTACTTGTTGTCGCTATTGACGTGTGTTAGAAGGATCTTCAAGAGAATCAACTTAGTTATGTTAAGACTATCACTTCTTTCTTTTGGCATGATCTACACGACACAAACAAAATGAGCAAATGCACAATTTCCAAAAATGACTATATTCATAGAAATGCTAGAGATGCTTATGTTCTTGATTCCCCATGTGTCATATTATTCTATCATTTGTTCACGGGTCTCAAAAAGTACGTAAGTTATAATGGTTACTCAGTGATATTAATCAAAGGTATAATAGTCTTATGACGTTCCAAAAGATTTTATTGACGTACTTCTCATGCATTGCATTCATCTACATTGACCCACGACTAGATTGCATTAGATACACATGTATATATACATATATACATATATATATATGCACCACCACCTGATTAGCTAATATACATTGATGATTTGCCCATAGTGGCCAAGATAATATGATGGGATGCCCTTAGAGGCTTGATAATGTTATTAATGCATATACCCATGCATGATATGATATTTATACGCATATGAATGAAATTATAATATCATATGATTCACAGAGCTATTCAGATATACATGTTGAGTCCGTTACTCCATGTTTCTCTCATGTCTATTGTTTACTGATTTACATTCCAACATTCTCGGTACTTTATTTGTGCTAACATCCCTTTTGCTTGGGGACATTGTGCTTCATTCCCGCAGGTCCCAATAGACAAGTTGCTAGTCCTCCAAGTAGGCTATCAGCTTAGGGGAAGATCTTGGTGTGCTCCATTTGCTACGGAGTAGCTTATTAGGTTAGTATGATTTAGACTTGTATTGATTGGTATGTCGGGGCCCTGTCTCGGCCTTATGACGTTTATGTACTCTCAGAGGCTTGTAGACATATGTCATGTATATCAAAGATTGTATGGCCTTGTTGGCCTATGTTCAGTGTACGAATGATTATTTTGGCCTTATAGGCATATACGTCATATGTATAAATTTTGATAAAATTTTGTGTCGTAAAATGCCAAGTATTTCCGCATCTTTTATTTACTTATCTTACAATGGCCTCACTCGCTCATTTATCTATGATACGTTATGTATGTACTTAGTTGAGTAAGGTACCGGGTTCCCATTGCGGCCCAACGATTTGGGGTCATGACAAAAATGGTATTAGAGTAGCTTTGCCTTAGGGAGTATACAAGTCGTGTCTAGTAGAGTCTTATTTATGGGTGTATTGTGCACCACACTTATAAGCAGGAGGCTACAGGGCATTTAGGACTGTCCTTCTTTCTTCTTGCTATAGATCGTGTGGTGGAGCTCACTTATAAGAATTAACATTCCTAAATTCTATTTTGATTCGTAATACAATGATGCGTACATCTAGAAAGACTGTTGGTAAGGGATTGAATGTGGCTGTGGAAGAATTGAGTCAGAGGAACTCGATTTTGCATCATGCTTATGATGAGTAAATATGAGGTCTTCAGTAGATCTTGTGTGTATTGAGACGTGTAAGCTTCTTGATAAGGTTCCTTAAGGCAAGAATGTCGATCCACCCCTATAGTAAAGGGCAGTGAGATATTCAGAAGAAAGATACAAGTTTTAACAAGTAAAAGAAGTAAGGTGAAGAAGGGTACAAGACACCCAGCTAATGAAGATTATAAGTATTTACAATTTAGGTAGAGAAATATAAGCATTTTGAGTTACCTTCAATAGTAACAGAGGTATGTACAACTGGCCGCACTAATCTCCATTATACCCTATGGGAGCTATAAAGTAGTATAAGAGAAGGACGGATATCAGGATCTGGCTGGGGTGAGAGTAACCAAAAATCGTGAATGGATTGTTTGCGTTAGTTGACATTTCTGAAGGATATTACAAACGTGCTAATAAATGATTCACTCTAAAATAGTACAGCTAGATGTGAATACTAGCATGATAAAAAATTCAGAAGATCGGCGCCGAAAGCCTGGAAGGGATAAATATCACCTTAGTGTGACTCCCATCCCTAGTAGAGCAATGACATTGAGCAATCCGAAGAGCCGATGAATGAAGCAAAGGGTGCTAAAATGAAAAGAATGTCTTGTTGAAATTTTTACAAGAATGATATAGGCATACATATTAGTAAGTAATGAGAAGAGAGATAAGGAAGAATTATGAGCAAGATGTGATACATGGATGGCAACGATAGATCAAAGGCATGATGGTATTACTAAGTCCATAGTCATGTGAAGGAAGAAGCGAGAGGTGATAGGCCTTAAGACAACAAAAAAAGTGTAGGCCATAAAGTCATGTCCTCATTTCGAGAAATAAGTTTGTGACCCTAACGTGAATACCAATAGGAAAAAGCTAGAACCCAAAATAATAGAAATCAATATGGGCTAGTGAAAAAGATAAACTAAACATGAATTAGGGATTGAGTGATGTGATAATGGTCGACATCATAAGAATTTCAGATTTCACTCCATCAATAATAGAATGGAAAATAGAAGAGCATTCATGAGAAATTCAGAGAATAGTCATTCAGGAAGATGCTTCCCTAAAGTAATTAATGTGAGCAAAATTAAGCTTAAGAGACTGTGTGTGCCAGTTATAGTAATTGTCACACTCACGAGTAAGGAATTTGGTTATCCTTAGTATAGAAGGATTACCGCAAGAAGAGTAAGAGTCATCGATGATGTGAAAGGACGCCAACAATGAAGAGGTAGAACATCTATATGCAGATTGTCGTTGCTCCAACTCTTTGTACTCCCCTAAAGGGGGAAATATGGAGTGACGTGATATTAAGTCATAATTAAGTTGTTCTAGTAAGTATGGAATTGTAAAGAAATAACGCGACAAAAATAACAAAGGGATGAAATTGCACTTATTCAAATCTTATAGATATGCTACGATTCTAGAATATTATGCAAACACAACATCAAGGAAAGGAAGTAAGGATTCCTGCTTAGGATGTTATTGATAAATAAGGAGCTAGTGTGAGAGGTATGTTAAGATAAAGGAAATAACCCAAGAAAGATTACACAGAATATTGATATGAGAGTGGACCAACGAGTGGTTAGTAGTTGATTCAGGAAGAGCCTTGTTATGGCTAAATAAGAAGATACATACAAATAAATAGATCGTGTAAGATAAATAGAGTGAACCCCAACATGGGGAATCCAGCTTCGTAGTTATGACATTATCATACTTGAGATATATTCATATAGGATATGGGAAGTTTAAAAGGTATCGTATGAGTGTTACAGAAATAAAAGAGAGTACCATGGGAAGATAGTCAAAATATCAGTCCAAAAGCAACCCCACAAGCACAAAGGCATAGAGGTAAGTAACTACGAAAACGTATAGGCAAGGAAGGACATCAGAAGGTCCGTCGAGTATACAATGTAATAAGCTCACAACTTTACAAGAGTCAGAGGGTCCTCCCTAAGTACTAGAATGAAAGACTAGCTGAGAAAATTAAGGAATAAGGCTTCAACCTAAACTCAGTGACCTAAAGAGGGAACGGTCTTATAATAACAGCCTCAAAATAACATTGTATACACTCCATAAGAAAGTGGCACCTACCATGTCTAATGAACGGGGAGTAAAATCAGAAGTAATATTCAAAATCATATGAGTTTTATGGAGTTCGAATATGTAGTGGACACTAAAATAAGCTAAGTATGGACGCAACAAGGGGGAAGAAAGACCAGGAAAAGCAATAGCTACGTTTAAACAAAGCTAAGATGGAACGAAAGGAAATATTCCATCAATGATCCAGATTTGGTTACATTGTGAACGCACTTAAGGGTTCGGAGTATTGTCCATACAACATATATCCTGACAATCTTACAACTGATATAAGCTAAAAAGAAGAATTGATCCCGGGTCATAAACAAAGGATTGGATTGCTAAAGGATTGTGTAATGGATATTCCATAGCTCCATGAAAGGGTAAAAGTAATAATTAACAACACGAGCCGTAGAACGGAAGATAGCTTAAGCCCACATAATGGTTGATCAGAGGAAAAAGTAAACTAAAGAGTTACATCAACTAAGTAAATCAGGGGCTTTATTATTGAACCCGAAAGATTATGGACATAGTGATTGTGAACATTGCAAAGTCACTCTTAATATCAGAGGTTTAGTTAGAAGAATACCAGCCTTATAAGAAGTTAATATAAAGTTCTCATCGAATAATGTAAAAAGGTGCAAACACTATAATAGAACTTCATGTTGTGAGTAAGAATTATACCTATATGGAAGGAAGGTCACAAAAAAGATAAAAGATATGATACAAGACTTTAACGTAAGTAAGGTAAAGGTAAACAACGTATGAGATACTCAAATACAGAAGGTTGTGAATAGTCCATACTGGGATAGAAGGCTAGAAGCGCGGGGATTAAATATCCAAGAACGATAGCGACATCGTCAGTAGCATATCTTGTAGCCTATGGTTGCTATGTATCAAGAGGTCAAGTTAAGAAAGTTAAAGAAGATTTAGAGACGATGTGATGTCTCACTTGATGTTCCAGAATAACACGAGGAAATCTATGGCGCAAGAATGTTGAAGGAAGGTTGCGAGTAGTATCAATGAATATGTATGGCTCGCAAGCTAAAGTATTTTAAATCGACAAGATTGTAGGAAGGCAGGATAAGCCCTCGGGATTAAGCCCACGAAAGTGAGAGAGAGCTGATGTGTTTTTTAAATTATATAAAGCTTAGTATAGCCTAAATGAGCTAAAATGAGTCTATGACTAGTAGCATTCCAATGAAATGGAATGCTGACCTAGTAATAAAATGAGGGTGTAATTGTAACAGATAAAAAATGACGTTTGGGCCTTTGATTGAGTAATGATTTGAAGAAAAAAGGAGAAGGAGAAAAGATTTCGGGGACAACAAGAGATTAGAATACCCCCATAAGGTAAATCACATTGATATAATATGAAATACGATTATGGGAATCACTTCAAATATTTCTCGATGCAACGTAAGCCCTAGTGGCAAGGTATTATGTAGGAAGTTTCAAGTTATAAGTGGTATATTGTAGATCAATTTTTAGGTGAATCATGATAGGTGGACAAAAGTCACAAAGTATGAGTTGAGATTAGGTCATCATTCTTAAGATAAACGGTAATGAGGATAGATTAACGGACTTAGATTTATACATATAGGATAAGCAACATGAGTAAGCTAGAATTTGGTAGCAGACCATAGTAACGTTGAATTGAGGTAAAAGTTATGATACATTATGACTTACCTAGATGCAGTAAAGTAATGCGAATAGATAACTGGGTCAATGAAATAAGATATAGCAATATTCGTAAGCTCGATAAAGTACCGAGCGAAGAACTTAGTATACCTATAGATGCCCAGAGGGACATCTTGTCGAGCTCTATATATGTTTACAAAGTGAGGCCTGGAGATGGGCTAAACGATGGAGGAAAAAGGAGAGAAGAGTCGCATAGGCGCACTTTCAAGGTCAGATTCGTACATGCTACATGATAGAAGGTAACAACAGTTGCGAGATTGGATGGATTCCGACCACAAGTCGTGATGTGTGAAAGAGGCCTAAAGGGGGAAAGCCCTGGCCTCTGGATTTATTCACAAAACAGTTGCCGAGATGGCAAGAAGAGTACTAAAATATTCGAAGGACATAAGTTATGAAAATGATAAGTGCATCAACAATTATTTGAGGACGAATGTTCTAAAGGAGGGAATGATGTTACATCCCACATTTTTTTTGTAAGTTAAAGTTTCGTCATACGATAATCGACAAAAGCTCGGGAATGAGATTATTTTGGGATTATAAGTATTAGGCTATTTATAAATAAGTGTCGTGAAAGATAAAGGGTAAACAAATCAAAGAATGTTACGACCCGAATTTTCCACCATCGGAAGTCGTGATGGTGCCTACTGATGAGAGCTAGGCAAGCCAACCTTTAACTACTTTTAGCATTAACCATTTTAGTTATTTTAACCAGTCCAAGATAAGGCAGATTCTTGGCATGTCTGTCCAACGTAGCGTGATCGGATGATAACCAATCCATCCCCAATATATTATCAAACTCGACCATATCTATAAGCAACAGATCTACATGAGTATCAAGACTTCCAATAACCACTATACTTGAACAATGGATGCGATCCCCCACAGTAGAATCACCCACCGGCGTAGACATATAAATAGGGGCACTCAACGAATCACTAGGCGCGTTCAGATACGTTTCAAAATAAAATCGAAGCTTCTCTACCACAAACCAGAACAATATCCGCACCTCCACCTCTGATACCTTTACCTCCACCTCTAGAATCTCTATCTCCACCTCGAATACCTCTCTCCAAGTGATGTTGATAAAGACCCCCAAAAATAGCTGTGTTGATAATCCTGGGGATCCTCAGTAGATGCACCGCTGAATGTAATAGTGAAGAGCTTGGGAAACTTATCCAATCTTCGCAAAGCCTCCAATGATGTGGTTGATCTATCACCGGTCTACGCTGCCATTCGGCTGAAGAAGCGGTACATGACCCCTCCATTCATGAAAGGACAAGAGCAGATGTTTCAACCTAGCACGGAGAGAACAAAATCGAACGATAGGGAAGGATAGAAGTGAAACTTTTTCCTAACTTTGTAGCCTCTGGGGGATAAATACAGACGTCTCCGTACCAATCCCTCAAACTCTACTAAGCTTGTCCGTGAGTTGTGAGACCTATGCAATATAGAGCTCTGATACCAACTTGTGACGACCCAGATTTCCCACCCTCGGAAGTCGTAATGGTGCCTATTGATGAGAGCTAGGCAAGCCAACCCTTAATTACTTTTAGCATTAACCATTTTACTTCTTTTAACAATTACCAGCAATATCATGAAATCAGCGGAATAAGGTAAATAAGCAAAAGTCTTAAACTAAAGAATTTGAACACAATGCGGAAAATAAAAGTAAACCTCTACCCAAGAAATGGTGTCACATACTCACGAACTACTAAGAGTGCTAAATACAAACGTATGAAAGAAAATATAATTGTTTTTCTCGAAATTTATGAGATAACAGACTGAAATAAAGATAGAAGAGACGTCAGGCCTGTGGACGCCTGCAAGGCTACCACTGTGTCTCACTGAATTGAAGACTAACTCCCGTGCTACTGCAGCTGCTGTCCAATACCTGGGTCTGTGCAAAAGAGCACAAAGTGTAGTATCAGCACAACCAACCCCATGTGATAGTAAGTGTCTGGCCTAACCAGGCAAGGTAGTGACAATGTTAAGACCAGAATCCAAACAAAATTGTGCATATATATATATATACACACACACATATATACACACAATACAACGAATAGGCAACAAAAATAAATAATTAAAACTGGGGGGAGGGAACATGCTTCAAGGGTAACCGATATAAATAGAATATCAGGAATAATATAGGAGGAATCTATAGTCTAGCTTCTAACACGGAAGTAAGAAATAAAGACAATTTTCATGTTTAGCTCATCTTGTTGCAGGCGTGTAACCCGATCCCATTTCTCCTAACTCGTGGTAGGCGTACTATCCGCTCCCATTTCATAATATCTTTTGGTAGGTGTACCACCTGCTTCTATTTCATCAATCTTGTGGTAGGTGTACCACCCGCTCCTATTTCATCAATCACTTGTGGTAGGCATACCACCCGCTCCCATTTCATCAATCACTTGTGGTAGATATACCACCCGCTCCCATTTCAATCCAACACAATATATCAAAATAATCCCGGCTAGGGGACAACAATATAATAACTTTCCGGCAAAGGAACAACAATATAATAACTTTTTGACAAGGGAACAAAATAGCAAATCAAATATCCCGGTAAGGGAGAATTAGCTATAACCACACCTGTTCTAATATCTAGGTACCGCAGCTATAAGAAAACTTGTTCCAACTTCTAACAACCACAGCTATAACTAACCTGATACAATATCTGACTGCCACAACTATAACCAAACTTGTTACTACATCCAACTACCTCAACTATAACCAGCCTATTACAACACTTAATTACCTCATATAAATATAGTCATCACTCAACACGAAGAATCATTAACCTAAGCATCTGTAATATCAATTAAGAACACAATGCAAGGGAACCACAATTCAACAATAGCCCGTTAATGGGGCAACAATAGACCTCTTCTCCTTCTCTGTTTTACTTCACAACTCGAGCCAATGCTCTAGAGGTTCAATTATTATTTATACTTTCACAATTCAATCTACAATTGGAGCTGACGCTCCTCAATGTTCATAAGTCACAATTCTTTCCACAACTTTACACTACAAACACAAATACTTACCAAGGCATGGATAATACAACGAAGTCATGAAAATCACAATATAAGATTCACGGTCATGCTTGACACCAACGTATAGATACTCGTCACCTTTATTGTTGAACTTTTTACAAGAATTGCAACGTCGTGAAAATGTATTTCGGACCACACCGTACCAGTACACCTGTGGCCTTTAACACATTTTGACTTCGTTGAGATTTGGATTTGGGTCACATAAATGTGCACCCGTATTTAAGAAAGTAGTATTATTATAAATCGCGCCTAAAGCTTCTACGTGTTAATTAACTTTGAGAAAGACTGTGGAATTCGCTAAACAGTCCTTCCAATTCTAATATTTTTGTAAGCAATTATTGAGGACCTTGCAATTTTATTCTTTAATTGTGGCTGATGTGCTGGAGAATTTCGGCACATTTCAATACTAATTGCTTAGGTTCTAGCTTTTTTTAATGCAATTATAACTAATACTTATGTAGATTTGTTACTCCTACAGCGCAAGAGGAAGGGAAGACCAAGGATATAAATATGAGCAAAAAGAGAAGAAAAGAGCAAAATAGTGCACAAGTGCAACTCTGCAGACCATTCTGCGGTCGCAGATCACACATGCGGACTACAGAATTGATCTCAAATCGCAGAGTTTTACCGAGTCTGGAGCTAAAATTCATGTCAAGAATGCGGCGCAATCTACAATCGCAGAATCAACATGCGGACCGCAGATGTGCCGCAGAATGACCAAGAAGAAAACTCAGGGTCAGGATGCGATGCAAATCTGCGGCCGCATAACTCAAATGCGGACCGCAAAATGAAATTGCGATGAAGAACTGACCACTAGGGTTTTGGATCTGCGGAGAAGCTGCTCAGAATGCGGACCGCAGACCTGTTCTGCGATAGATCTGCGGTCGCAGACGTGACCTGGAAGGGTAAATTTGTCCATTTCTATCCCGAAATTGTCCCCTCTATAAATAGTTTTAAGAGACTTTTGTGGGCTCATCTTGTCTACTTTTTACACTACATTCCAAGAAACAAATATTCTATCTTATTGGAAGCTTTTGGGTGGAAGATTTTCTCCTTTGTAAGCATTTATGACATTAAATACTCTTTGTCTTTTGTATTTTAGTATGTGTAGCTAACTCTAAATACTAAGGTTGTGGACCCTAAATGGGTGTTATGTTAATGGGTGTTTGACATTGAATATATGTATAATGGTTGGTTGATATCTATTTACTTCTTGTTCTTCATTTATTGTTGGTGGTTGCAAACATTAACACAAGCCATTAAATTCTTGCTTTACTTGGGAAAGTGGGTTAGAACTTGGTAGAAGTAAATAGCAAAGACTCAAGGCCTTACACCTTGTTTAATAAAATCGCTTAGGGATAAGTGGGTTTTATTTGGCATACATTGATGGTTATGAATTGCAACTCTTTTACATTTGGGAAAATTTAGAAGAGGAAATACTACTCAACTATTGGGAAATATTGGGTAGTTGCTTAGACATCAATTGCATATCAAGAACCGACCATTAGAAATATATCATATTAACACCGATAGCATTACACTTCATTAAAGGGGACACAACCTTGGTTTAATCAATCTCATTAATTATCATATCAAAAATTCAAATAGTTATCATTCCAAATCAACTGTTTTCCATAATCTCGATACCATCACTCTACACACCTGTTACTATTAACCGAGTAGAATTACGATCTCAGTCGGGCAACACACTAAGTTAAGTAACCTTTTCACACCTATTCCCTGTGGGATTCGACCCCAACCTTGTTGGGTTATTATATTTGACATCGACCACCTTACACGAATTATTAAAGTGTAATTTGAGCGTATAAGTGGCAAGGCTCATCTCATTTATATTATTAAAGAGCAATCCTAAAGTATATTATATTTTCTATTTGTTTTTGTCTCTAAAATGAATGAAAAATCCTAGTCAATTATTTAAGAAATATTTAATTTAGAGTTTTTGAGTTCAACAATTTTATATATTCATATAACTTGGGCGTTAAACATAATCATTTTTTTTAGAATTGATGATCCAATTAATCAAAAGGTAGGCCAGTCATAAGTTGGGCCAAGGCCCAACTGGACATAAGACAATATGTATCTAAGCCATTCATGAAGGTTCTAAGACCCTATGCTACTTGGAAATGGACTGGCCATCCTTACTCATTAGTTAAACACGGCCTCAAGTTAAGTTTACACAATTAATCACTAAATTACTCAAATTGTTCAAAAATACTACTTTAACTACTGAGCCGCTGATTACTTTAATTTCGGTCTTAAATTCGAGTTAGTTTAGCTATTTAACTACTGGTAAATTCCTTTTATTATCAACAAGAAAAGCGAAACGAAATTTGCAGAACTAAACTTTAAATAAGAATGTGAATTAGTATTTTTTAATCAAAAACAGAAGAAACACATGCCTAATTACTTAATTTCAATTACTTCACATGTATCAAATTTCAAAGCAGAGCAGTTATAAACTCATACATCTTAGCTAGAAATATACTTCAGATTTACCGATCATTTCAGAAAAAAAAATATTGTTATGTATAAAATCTAAGTTTATAATCTGAATCCTAGATCTAATTATCACTTCTCTCACATTATATGTTCTGAGTTTTATTACAGTCCTTTCACGAATATAGCATAATGACAGTTTGAATATAGAATAGTCCAAAATATTATTACAATTAACTTTTCCTAATGAATACATGTTACCCTAATCTAAATTTATACATACTCAAATCTAATTACACATAAAATGTATAATGCTACAGATTATAAGCATCAATCGAACTCGTTTTCATTGCATATGACTTGAATTACACCAGTAGAAGCGATTGTGT
This sequence comes from Nicotiana glauca, assembly GCA_026770625.1. Classification (NCBI taxonomy): domain Eukaryota; kingdom Viridiplantae; phylum Streptophyta; class Magnoliopsida; order Solanales; family Solanaceae; genus Nicotiana; species Nicotiana glauca. Next base: position 88,026 of record MU705927.1, read on the forward strand.
ACCTGAAAAATAATTGAGATCAATGAGATTTCTAGGTTAACTTGAACAAAAACAGGGATCAGCAACAACAATAACAACAGGAGCAAATCAACATTTACAGCTTCAGCATAACACCAGATTAAACCACAGAAGTGACAGATCAACAGAGAAACCAAACACTTGGATGATGCAATGTAATTTCTACCACGCTTGACAATCAGAACCAAATAACTTTCAGATTATTTTGAGAACCAATGAAACAATAGGGTTTTGAACTATTTTTGATGTTTTTTGGAGTTTTGAAATGATGAAATATGAGAATTGAAATTGAGAATAGCAGAAAAATGTTTTAAGTAGATTTCAGATTTTTCAAAACTTATTGAAAGAGGCCAATGGAGGCCTATTTACAGAGTCTGAAGGGAGGGAAATTCAAAACTTCAAAAATTATACAATAGTCCCCCTTTTATTTCAATTTTATCCCTATTCTTTATTAGTTAATCGATTATTATCCCTTATTTATGCAGAATTACCCATATTCCCCTATCTAGAACATTCTATTCTACTGTATTTCCCTTCTACCCCCACTTCTATTCAGTATTCACTGAACTGCCCTTTTATTATGCCCATAATACCCCTACCTCCCAAGACTTACTACATTTAAACCCTTTGTTGTACCCCAAATTGCCCCTGAATAGGACATGAATTCACCAAATAACCCTACTACCTATTACCATTTTTACCCCTGCCCTATTAGCTAATTTTCGAATAAAAATTAATCAGATACTAACAGCTATAACCAATATTTATCAATTTAATTTCTAAAACTAACAAGTAACAATTTAACAAAACAACAATTATTTCT
>MU705929.1:0-12836 GCA_026770625.1 Nicotiana glauca
GTGGCGACTCTGAAAAAATTTAAATAACTAATCCCGTTCCGACCGTCCTTTAATTGGAAAAACTCTTTTTTATTTTTACCCTTCGCGGGGTGTAAGCGCCGTAAAAAGAGGTGTGACAGCTGTATGTTATCCAAGATATGTGATGCAAGTTCATCAGGTAAAATCTCTCTAATCTTCATCTCATCCCACTTTCCATCATATACTACATCATATATGTTATGAATTGATTCATCGCAAACAAAATCTGTAGGTGTGACAAAGTATAAAGAGCCTAGTCCTGTCCAGTTCTCAAACCAGAACAAAGCACACCCCAACTTTGGTTGCCATAAGATCTGATACTCTATGATATCCCTGCATGATAACATCTTTCTCCAAACTTGTGATCCACCACTCTAAGGCACTAACATATGATTGATCTTTTTGCAGTATTTTTGGCTTACAAAGACGCTCCACAAGCTGGGCTTTGTTCTAAAATTCAACCACAATTTGCAAAACAAAGCTGTGGACATGTCATGTAGTGATCTGAATCCAACATCACCCTCTTCACATGGTAAGCATAATGTTTTCCAAGAAGCCCAGTGCCTGTTTGAGACTCTAACAAAATTGGACCAAAAAAACTGGGCAAATATTTTATGTAACCTCTTGATCACATTTGCTGGAGCGTTAAATGCGGAGACTAAATGAATGAGCATGCTCTGAAGAACATGGAATATAAGAACAGCTCTTCCCCTAATGGATAAAAATTTTCCTTTCCAATTTTGCATTTTATCTATCACTTTAGTAATGAGACCTTGGTAGTAATCCATTATTCTTCTCATGTAAAAAATTGGGCATCCAAGATATGAAAAAAGGAATTCTTGCTTGGGAATGCCTGTGACCCTTTGAACCTTCTGTACTACTTCATCACTTGCAGAATGGTGTATATAAACAGTTGATTTGCTTTTATTGATTAACTGCCCTGAAGCTTGTTCATAATCTGTGAGTATCTCCATAACTAGCTTCAAAGATGTGGCATCTGATGATGAAAATATGATGGTATCATCTGTGTAAGAAAGATGGTTTATCTGTGGACTCCACTTGGGCAGTCCAAAGCCACAAAAGTGTAGATTATTGTGTAATACATTTAGCCCTCTTGACAAAGCTTCAGCTGCCTAAATAAATAAGGCAGGTGATGAAGGATCACCCTGCTTCACCCCCCTTGTCGATCTAAAGAATCCATGTGGCTGCCCGTTAAGAAGAATTGAGTACCAGTTGTTAGCAACAATTCCATAAATCAATCCATTGAATCTTTCTCCAAATCCCATTTTACTCAATACCTTTGTTCAAAATAGCCATGACAGTCGATCATATGCCTTAGACATGTCCAATTTTATAACAACATTTGGTCCTACCTTTGTTCTAAGTCAAATGTCTGTTATTATCTCTTGAGTTAACAGAATATTCTCGGCTATGCTCCTCCCCTTGACGAAACCATCTTGTTCATTTGAGATTAGATCGGGCAGCAAACCATCTAGTCTTTCGTGAATTACTCTGGAAAACACCTTATTTACAAAGTTACTAAGGCTAATAGGTCGCGTGTCTGCGAAAGTTTCAACTTCCTTCTCTTTTGGCAACAAAACCAGGTTGGTGTGTATGATGTATCTGGGCATATCATGGACATTGAAAAATGCCTTCATCATTTCTACAATATCTTCACCAACTATATCCCAACAATTTTGGTAAAATCATTATGTGAAACCGTCAGGTCCACCAGCACTTTCTCTATTCAATCCAAAAACTGCACAGTTTACTTCCTCTACAGTTGGTTGCTGCACCAGTTCTGAGTTCTGGCTATTATCCACCATTTCTGGCACATAATCTAGTATTTTAAAGTTTATAGGGACTGCCTCTTCATGAAATTGAGCTTGGTAAAATCTGATTGCCTCATCTTCCATATCTGTATTATTCTCTAACCAGATGCTTGCATTATCCTGAACTCGTTTCAATTGTAGCCTTTTCCTTCTACCATTCACCTGAGCGTAAAATAATTTTGTATTTCTATCTCCATCTTGAAACTAGTTCATGCCGAATTTTTGCTTCCAAAATTCTTCCTCAAGAGCTAGAGGAAGTTATGCTCATTTTCATATCCGAAAAATTACTAGTTGTGGTGTGGTCGTAAATGTGAACTTTTTATCGTATTGCGATGCCCAGATCGCAAATGCGAGATTTTTTTCGCAAATGCAACTCTGCCAGCCCTACGTTGTTTGCGAACCCTGGGTCACAAATGCAATAACTGAGGCCAGTTAAGTGAGGTTTTTGATGAGATTTTCGCCCATTTTTATATTTTCCCAAACCCTAAGCCTCCATGGGCATTTTTCAAGGACCCAAACTTCTCCAAATCATTAGGTACGTGTCTCTAATTAATTTCCAACTATATTTTGTGATTATATCTTGGATTTAACATCAAATTCATGAGAATCTAAAGGAAAATTTGGGAAAAATTGTGAAATCTTTCAAAAATGTAAAATGATGATTTGAATGACCAAATGGTATCGGAATTAGATAATTTTTGTATGGGTGAACTCGTAGCTGAATAGGTGTTCGATTTTTGTAAATTTTGTCAAGTTTTGAGGTGCGGGCCCGTGGAGTTAAATTTTGTTGTCATTTTGCAAATTGTATAAGAATCATAGTCTTGTCAACTGAAATTATTTTCTCTTGCATTAATTGATGTATTCAAGTCATTTTTGGCTAGATTGAGCTGAGCGTTGATGAATTGGTAAAGGAAAAGTTAAATTGAGTATTGAATTGGCCAGATTGATGTAAGTATATTGCCTAACCTTGTGTGGGGACTTCCCCTTATGATTTGAGTCTTCTATGCTAATTATAGTCCGTGCATGCAAGGTGACGAGTGGGTGCTCAGATGTATTTGCGGGAAATTTGATCTAGGGTTCTGAGGTCCTTATGTGGAAAGTATCCTGTTATGATTGAGTTTCCTAGTTGCTTAAATTACCTCGATATTCTCCATATGACACTGTTAGCTTTCCTCTAATTCTTACGTGATACATTGACCCTTAATTGCCTTAATTGAAGTGATTGTCTTCCTATTAATTTTTTGATACTTCTTGATTTTGAGTTCCTCTATGACTTCGTGCAAATAGGTTACATGTCCAATTGTTGTGGTTTCCAATGTAGTTATCACGTGTTTATTATGTCTTTTTGTTTAGTTGGGGCTTCATTGCTGGTAAAAGTTTTGTTATAGCTGACTCCCTTGTCGGGACATATTTGATTCATACTGTTGGTTCCCTTGCCGGGATGTGTTTATTCTTATTGTTGACTCCCTTGTCGGGATATTGTTGTTTCCTTATTATTCCATTGCCGGGATTCTTTCATGATTGGTGTTGATTTGTATATTGCTATCGGGTTGCATGCTGCAACAATATTATATGAATGGGGTTGCACGCCGCAATATCATTATATGATTTGGATCGAGTTGCACGTCGCAACAGTAATATATGATTGGGATCGGGTTTCATGCCGCAACAAGAAAGAATAAAAGTGAATATTGACTCTTATGGTGAGAACGAGAGTAAAAGCACGAAAGGTGATGCCGTGCACTTTCTGATGATGTGCTTATTTGTTATTATCAATTCAAATGATTAAACTTATTAATTCATTTATTGTTGTGATCCTTTATGTTAGAACCCACAATATTTTCAATATATATATATATATATATATACATACACACACACACACACGTTCCAATACTTCAAACGCCAATAATTGTTACATCATTAATTCAATTAGTTTCTCAATTATATCCCCTTAAACCGTCTGAGGTTGTATTTTCTTAAAAAGGAATTTCTACTAAGTTTTAAGTTGTTAACTCTCCTGTTAAAGGCAATAATCCATTCGATGTTGTATTTTAAGTTAAAAGGTTACTTTCTTTACTCAAAGGATTTCCAAAGAAACAACTTCATCTTTTCTCGCTGGCTTTCCTAATTAGCTAAGAAATTGTAATTTTACTTATATTAGGTAAATGAGACTTCATGGACATATTGAGTGCAATGTACGGACGTTACGTATTGTACATCATGTGAATTTTGTTGTTAAAAGTGAAATGGAAAATGAAATATGGGGGCACAAGGTGCCGTGTGTGCTGAAGGTTCGGAAGTTAAGATTATGATATGAGAAATCGAGGGTTAAGATGGCTGGGATTGTGTACTAGGCATGATGTGATTGATTTAGTTGACACTTTCTTTCTTTATTTGGATACATTCCTACTTGTCTTTGTTCTTGTTACTTGGTTATCTGATTTACTTGGTTATCGTTCGTTACTACTCGTGTTCTCCCTTATTGTTCCTACTGTTTGTATTTCGATTTCTCTCCGCTGTTTGTTTGACCTCGTTATCTTTATCTCTATATTTATTATCATATCATGTTCATTTTATTTGACCAGTTGGTGTCTTGATTGTTCCTCGTCACTACTCCACCGAGGTTAGTCTTGATACTTACTGGGCACCACCGTGGTGTGCTCATATTAAACTGCTGTATATTTTTTGTGTACAGATCCAGGTATTTGATCGTAGTAGTTGTGCGGGTCATTGTGGTGGAGACTCAAGGTAAACCTGTTACAGCGTTCGCATGCTTCGGAGTCACCTTCATTTATATTTATTTCCATTTGTTCCTTTTGTTTCGGAGCAGTGATGTATTTATATTGTATAATACTCTGAGAAAGGCTTGTGACTTGTACCACAGGTTTTGGGAATTGTAATTTATTCGGAGTAATTTAATTTAAAGTTAGTAAATATCCATGTTATTACAGAAAATATTGGGCTTACCTAGTTTAGAGACTAGGTACCATCATGAGTCCTTTTTTTGGGGTCGTGACAGAAAAAAATCCGACCATAATTGGTTTAGTTTGGTTTTAACTAAAGAAAGTCAAATCAAAACCAAACTAACCCGGCATTACATATATAGAAATTTTAGATATATTTCATACATAATACTTAATTTGATGTAATTTATAAATATTTCTTAAAAAGTATCATAATTTTATCTTTTAAGGTATTATTTCAAGGTTGGACTTAGAACATTTGAATGTTCCAATAAGTTTTATAGCCACTAATATTAGTAAATTAAATAATGCTAAGAAAATTCCAAAACCAAAATTAAATAAATATTAATGCTAACAAAAGACATTCAGTTCAATACTACGAACGAGAATGTATTGAATATCTATTTTTTGTTTTGCAATAATTTACATAAAAATGCATAACCTATTTTTATTTTTTATTTAGCTTTTAGTCATGTAATTAATTGTACTCGGTCCCTTATTAGTCTACTTATTTTAGCATGACTTAGTATGATTTTTTATTAGCAATATTTATATTCCATAATTTTATTGTCTTTATTGTTGAATATTTAAGGATAATGCCATGACACATCTCATATTTTGTATTATTTTCTTGGAAAATACTTTATATAGTTGTATCTTACTAGGATTAAAGATACATTTTGAGCACAAGTTATATGTTTTGTTCTACGAAGATTTTACCGAAAAAAACCCCGAAAATACCCGAATAACCCTAAAAAAACTGAGAAAAACCGAGATTGAAAACCCCGAGTTTTATTGATTTGGTTTGTTTTAGTCTTTAGATTTAATAAACGGACACAATTAATTTGGTTTGGTAATTGTAAAATCTGATCCAACCCGAACTATGTACACCCCTAGTTTGAAGCATGTCCAAGGTCTAAGGCTCATGCTTAGTTAGTTAGTTGCTACTTCAGAATTATGTTTCTTAAACCAAGATTAATTAGTATTCATATAATGTCTAGGACTTGATATTTGGCAGTTTATTTGATTCATGTCTAGTTAGGATAAAATTGGTAAATAGGTTTTTGTTTTGTAGTATTATAAATAGAGGTGCTACTACATATTTTTTATTGTAGAGAGATAGCTACGTTGTAGAGAGATTCAAGAGTTTATGAGTTGTGAAAAACTTGTCACGACCCGCATTTCTCACCCTCAAGAGTCGTGATGGCGCTTACTCGTAGAAGCTAGGCAAGCCACGAAATTATGAGTTCTTAACTCTTTTGTTTTGATCCTTTTTACAACATATATTAGCAAGCGATAAACATTTAAATAACAGCGGAAGACTTAGACGAAATGAACCAAAATAATAAGAAAAATCCACATATGCGTCTACCCAAAAACTGGTGTCACAACATTCATGGACTACTAAGATTACTACATACAACTGTTTGAAATAAAGTAATACTGTCTATCTCGAATACAAGAGATAACAGAACATAATAAAGGATAGAGGAGACGCCGAGCCTGCGGACGCCTGCAAGGCTGCCTCAGTGTACTGAAAGCTGGCTCCCAATCTACTGCTGCTGACCAAACGCTGCTCCGGTATCTGCAATAAGTGCAGAGTGTAGCATCAGCACAACCAACCCCACGTGTTGGTAAGTGTCTGGCCTAACCCCGGCAAGGTAGTGACGAGGCTAGGACCAGACTCCAATTAAACCTGTGCAGTTATATAATATATAGTGGAAAATAAAGAGGAATAACAGTCTAAATGGGAGGGGGTACATGCTTCGGGGAAACCAAATCAAATCCAACAGAAACTAAGTAAAATATGATAGGACACTCCAATATCTACAATAATAAAATAACTATATTGTTGCGGCGCGCAACCCTATCCTTTATCACTTAACATTGTTGCGGCGTGCAACCCGATCCACATATATAATTGTTGCAGTGTACAACCCGATCCAATATAATATCTGTTGCGGCGTGCAACCCGACAACCCGATCCAATATAATATATGTTGCGGCATGCAACCCGATCCGATAAAATATCTATTGCGGCGTGCAACCCGATCCAATATTGTGACGACCCGGCCTGTCGTCACGTGAGTTACCACCCCGTTTTCCCCATATTATGTCCTTCTATGATTTAATATCAGTGTTTGAGTTGATCGGATAGAGTTGGATTGGTTTTAGCTGGAAATGAGGCACTTAGCCTCTTAGAAGAAAGCTTTTTTAGAAAAGTCAACCGGATGTTGACTATGTAGTTAGAGGGCTCGGATGTGAGTTGTGTTGGTTAGTTTAGCTTCACGGGATGATTTGTGACTTAGGAGAGTGATCGCAATTGAATTTGGAGGTCCGGTGTAGAATTATGCTTGAATTGGCAAAGTTTGAATTTTGGCAAATTCCGGTTGATAGGTAAGGTTTTGATCCGAGGGTTAGCATGGAATTCCGAGAGTTGCAGTAGCTTTTTTAGGTGATTTTGGATATGTCTGCAAATTTTCAGGTCATTCGGACGTCGTTTGGTTGGGTTTTTGATTGAATGCGCATTTCGGAAGTTTTGATGAAAACTAGGCTTGAATCCGATGTGTTTTAATGGTTTTAGCGTTGTTAGACGTGTTTTGAGGATTGGAACAAGTTTGAATAAGGTTGTTGGTCGTGTTGGTGCTTTTGGTTGAGGTCCCTGGGGCCTCAAGATGATTTCGGATGGTTAAACGGAGGTTTTTAAGCAAATGTTGCAATCAGATTTTTTCCCTACTGGTATTTCTGCATCTGCGGAAAAGGAGCCGCTTAAGCGGTTCCGCAGATGCGGTGGGGAAGCCGCAGAAGCGGACATGTGAGGCCCAGGGGTTTTCTACATAAGCGGAAGAGTGGTCGCTTTTGCGGGACCGCGTAAGCGGGATTTTGGGTCGCAGAAGCAGACCCAGGTACTTTAAGTTAGACCGCATAAGTGGTCAATTAGCCGCATAAGCGGAACCGCAGGTGCAGTCAGGCGACCGCAGAAGCAAAAATCGGGCCTATGTTATAGTGAACAGTATTCACGAACTTAGAAAAGAAGAAAACAATTTTGACTACGAGCAAAGTGGGTTTTTGGACGATTTTGAAGAAGATTCGAAGGAGTCTTATTAGGTATGAATATTTGGACTCGGATTATTTTATTATCGTGTTAAAACATGAATTTATTACAAAATTTCAAGGAATTAAAGTGTAAAAATCGAGGTTAGGGCTTGTAACCTAAGAGGATTTAAAATGATGATTTGAGGGTCAAATGGACTCCGATTCTTGTGTATTTTATATGTACGGACTCGTGGCAAGACGAGGATTCCAAAGATGTGAATTTTGTAATTTTTCAAGAAGTGGGCCCGGGGCTCGGGCTTTGCCAACTTCGTGTTTTTGAGTATTTTTCGAGTTCTTTCAATTGGGTTATGTTCCATTAGCCTATTGTGATGTATTCGTTGTGGTTTTGACTATATTCGATGTGCGAGGAGGTTGATTCTAGAGGAAGAGGCTTGGTGGGCTAGTCTTTAGCCGGTTCGAGGTGAGTAATTGATGTAACTGCTGTTCTGAGGGTTTAAAACCCCGAACTTTCACATCGTAACGCTATATTGAGGGGTGACACGCATTCCACGATGAGTGCGGGGTCGTATACTGTTAGGGATTGAGACTTAGTCCATCCCGAGTGTTAATATCTAGTATATTGGCGATTGAAACGCATACTTCGTTATTGTGGATTGGGCTCATTGCCGTGTTTGGGGCCTTGTGCCGACCTGTAGAATCCTTAGGGGATCTTTATGTGTTTTTCCTCACTTGTGTGCATAACATAAATTCTCAGTCATGTTTTCAAATATTAAAAACAATATAATAACTGTGTTTTATACATGAACCTTAAATGAAAAGGATATGAGGGCTGAGATCCCTATAGTATGTCACGCCCGATTGGCTGTGGACTTATTTGACTGAGATGGGTCGGGGACCTAGTGGTGAGGATGTTTCCTTGATATGGATCGGGCTACATGCTATTGATATTGAGGCCGAGAGCCTATTTTATGCCAATACCTGGCTGATATTGCGCTTGGGCTATAGGAGCCCCTCTGGAGTCTGTACACACCCCTAGTGAGCGTCGTCGACATTAAATAAGTGGAGCGGGCTGCACACCGCAGCGGGTACTGGATTGTACCGTTATATGTGTTGCATTCTATCATGCATTATTCCTTATCTGTATTAATTATTGTATAATGTTTCCACTATTTAAGATATGAACTGCTAGATATAGAGTACTTTGTGTATTTCCTGTGTTTTCTTACTTTCAGACTTTATTTATGTCTATTACCACTGAGTTGGAAGTACTCACTTTACTCCCTACACCTTGTGTGAAGATCCAAGGCAGTCTGAGGTTGAGTGATTCCTGTTGATCCAGAGTTCTTTCCGGGAGTAATTGAGGTAGCTGCAGGGCGTTCGCAGCCGATGATTCTCCCTTCTATCTTTATCCTTTATTTTCGCATTTTTAGTATTAGACAAACTTTGTAGTAGAATATTATGTCGTCAATAGAGGCTCATGGTCGTGACACCGGGTCCTAGTTAGGCTGTTTTTGGCATTTTGTTAGATTTTTCGCATTATTATCAGTATTTCAGATTCTTGTCTTAAATGATACTTAACTTTATCTGTTTAATAAACGGGGTTATTGATATAAATGGTCGGGCTTGCCTAGTAGTGTGATGGGTGCCATCACGACCGGGTTGGGGTCGTGACAAGTTGGTTTCAGAGCCTAGGTTACTTGGTCTCGCGAATCATGAGCCGGTTTAGTAGATTCTCATGGATCGGTACGGAGACGTCTGTATTTATCCTCGAGAGGCTGCAGAACCTTTAGAAAACTTCATATTCTTGGAATTATTATCGTGCGACTTTGTTGATCCGAGAACTAAATTCTGTTATTCTTTTCACTCGCAGATGGCGAGAACCCGTGCTACCGGACGTGGCGGACGACCACCTGTACCACCTACTGAGGCCACCAGAGGCCGTGGATGCGGTCGTGGTCGAGGCAGAGCCGAGGAGGCAGCACCTGTTGACCCACCAGTTGCCCCGGCTCAGGAGCATGCTCCAGCTGTAGAGACTCCAGCAGCACCTGTCTAGGAACCAGCTGTGCCTATTGTGATTCCGGATCTTCAGGAGGCCCTAGCTCAGATTTTATCAGTTTGCCCTGGCCTGGCTCAGGCCGTCCCAGCCACTACTACAGCAGCTACTTCGCAGGCTGGGGGAGGCAATCAGACCCCCGTTGCTCGCATGCCGGAGCAGGTAGTGCAGGGTTTGAAGACACCAGAGGCACCACCAGTTCAGCATGTTGCCCCAGTTCAGCCGGTTGCCCCGGTTCAGGATGATGTGATTCCGGCTATGCCAGACGATGAGCAGCGTCGTATTGAGAGGTTCAGCAGGCTTTCACCTCCTACTTTCAGTGGTGTTCCGGGCGAGGATGCCCAGGGTTTTCTCGACAAGTGTCAATCTATGCTTCGGACCGTAGGGATCTTGGAGTCGAGTGGGGTATCATTTACTACTTTCAGTTTTCTGGAGCAGCTTTCACTTGGTGGTAGCCTTATGAGTGGCGTAGGCCAAGGGGTGCAGTGCCTTTGTCATGGCAGGAGTTCTCCACTCTCTTTCTGGAGAAGTGGGTACCGCAGTCTTAGAGGGAGGAGCTGCATAGGCAGTTTGAGTACCTTCGTTAGGGAGATATGACCGTGACTCAGTATAAGGTGAGATTTTCGGAGTTGGCTCGATATGCTCCATGGATGGTCCCCACTAATCGAGAGAGGATTCGGAGATTTGTGGATGGACTCACTTATCACATCCGTATTTTGATGACCCGAGAGAGGGTTCTGGGCCATACCTTCGAGGATGCTGTGGATATTGCTCGTGATATTGAGACGGCTCGCCGTTAGGAGAGAGAGGAGAGGGAGGACAAGAGGCCTCGAGGATCAGGTAGCTTCAATAGTGCTCCGTCTAGGGGCCAGTTTCAGCAGGGCAGAGGTCGTTCTTTCAGGCCTCATCATTCGGCTCGTCCCGAGTATTGTGTGATGTCTTCAGGCCATGGTCACCAGGGGTATCAGCAGGGCCAGTCTTCACTTAGTACCCTCCCAGCTCATAGCTCTTCACATACCTCTTCAACCCAGGGTTCTTCTGCGTAGGGCGCATCGGCTGGTCATTCCGGCGCGAGGGGTTCCCATCAGTCCCCTTATCCATCATCTGGTATTTGCTTCGAGTGTGGTGAGTATGGCCATATGAGGAGGCAGTGTCCTAGGCGTCGTGGTAGCCAGTCTCAGCAGAGGGATCAGCCCTCCTCTTCTACTCCATATACTTCAGCACCATCCCAGTCAGGTAGGGGTGAGGGTCAGCCAGCTAGGGGTCGCCCTAGGGGTGGAGATCAACCTAGTGGTGGTCAAGCTCGGTTCTATGCACTTCCAGACAGGAGAGATGCCATTGCATCTGATGCAGTTATTATAGGTATTATCTCAGTATGCCACAGGGATGATTTTGTCTTATTTGATCCCAGATCTACATACTCTTATGTGTCTTCATATTGTTCCCATCATCTGGGTACGACCCGAGGGTGTCCTGCCTTACCTATGTATGTATCTACCTTGGTGGGTGATACTATTGTTGTGGACCATATGTATCAGTCCTGTCTTGTTACTATTGGGGGTCTGGAGAGCCGGGTTAATTTGTTGCTTTTGAGCATGGTAGACTTAGATGTTATTTTGGGCATGGGCCGGTTATCTCCGTGTCATGCTATTTTGGACTGTCATGCAAAGACAGTCACGTTGGCTATGCCAGGTGTTCCGAGAATCGAGTGGCGTGGTTCGACCGACTATGTACCCAGCCGGGTAATCTCTTTCTTAAAGGCCCGGCGGATGGTTAGGAAGGGATGTTTATCATATTTGGCTTTTGTGGGGGATGTTGGAGCTGAGACTCCTAGTATTGATTTGGTTCCCATTGTGAGGGATTTCCCTGACGTGCTTCCAGTAGACCTGCCGGGCATGCCGCCAGACAGGGACATTGATTTCGGTATTAATCTGGTGCCGGGCACTCAGCTCATCTCTATTCCTCCCTATCGTATGGCACCAGCTGAGTTAAAAGAATTGAAGGAGCAACTTCAGGAACTTCTAGATAAGGGGTTCATTTGCCCGAGTGTGTCACCGTGGGGTGCACCAATCTTGTTTGTCAAGAAGAAAGATGGTACAGTGAGGATGTGTATTGATTACAAGCAGTTGAACAAGGTAATAGTGAAGAACAAATATCCTCTACCGTGCATTGATGATTTGTTTGATCAGCTCCAGGGAGCGAGGGTATTCTCGAAGATTGATCTTCGTTCAGGCTATCACCAACTGAAGATTAGGGATTCTGATATTATGAACACAGCTTTTAGGATAAGATATGGGCATTATGAGTTTCTAGTTATGTCTTTTGGGCTGACCAATGCCCCAACCACGTTCATGCATTTGATGAACAACGTGTTCCGGCCGTATTTGGATTCCTTTGTGATTGTTTTTATTGATGACATCCTGGTGTACTCGCGTAGCCAGGAGGAGCATGCTCAACATTTGAGAGTAGTATTTCAGAGATTGAGGGAGGAAAAGCTTTATACAAAGTTATCCAAATGTGAGTTCTGGCTTGGGTCTGTGGCTTTTCTGGGACACTTGGTGTCTAGTGATGGTATTCAGGTTGACCCAAAGATGATAGAGGCGGTGCAAAGTTGGCCTAGATCGTCCTCAGCTACGGAGATCCGGAGTTTCCTCGGTTTGGCAGGGTACTATCGCCGGTTTGTTCAGGGATTTTCATCTATTGCTTCATCCTTGACCATGTTGACGCAGAAGGGTGCACCATTCGTATGGTCAGATGAGTGCGAGGAGAGCTTTCAGAAGCTCAAGACGGCTTTGACCACAGCTCCAGTGTTAGTCTTGCCATCAGCCTCAGGTTCTTACACCGTGTATTGTGATGCTTCGAGAGTTGGGATTGGATGTGTGTTGATGCAGGAGGGTAAAGTTATTGCTT
>MU705929.1:17171-42452 GCA_026770625.1 Nicotiana glauca
CCAGTGGTGAGGATGTTTCCTTGATATGGATCGGGCTACATGCCGTAGCGATTATTATATATATTGATATTGAGGCCGAGAGCCTGTTTTATGCCAATACCTAGCTGATATTGTGCTTGGGCTGTAGGAGCCCCTCCGGAGTCTATACACACCCTAGTGAGCGTCGTCTACGTTAAATAAGTGGAGCGGGTTGCATGCCGCAATGAGTACTGGATTGTACCGTTATATGTGTTGCATTCTGTCATGCATTATTCCTTATCTGTATTAATTGTTGTATATTGTTTCCACTGTTTTAGATATGAACTGCTATATATAGAGTACTTTGTGCATTTCCTGTGTTTTCTTACTTTCAGACTTTAGTTATGTCTATTACCACTGAGTTGGAAGTACTCACTTTACTCCCTGCACCTTGTGTGCAGATCCAGGGCAGTCTCAGGTTGAGTGATTCCAGTTGATCCAGAGTTCTTTCCGGGAGTAATTGAGGTAGCTGCAGGGCATTCGCAGCCGATGATTCTCCCCTCTATCTTTATCCTTTATTTCTGCATTTTCATTATTAGACAGACTTTGTAGTAGAATATGATATCGTCATTAGAGGCTCATGGTCGAGACACCAGGTCCTAGTTAGGCTGTTTTTGGTATTTTGTCAGATTTTTTGCATTATTATCAATATTTCAGATTCTTGTCTTAAATGATACTTAACTTTATCTGTTTAATAAACGGGGTTATTGATATAAATGGTCGGGCTTGCCTAGTAGTGTGCTGGGCGCCATCACGACCGGGTTGGGGTCATGACAAGTATAATATCTGTTGCGACATGTAACCCGATCCACATATATAGAAATGTTGCGGCATACAACCCCTTCCAAATATATTGTCAACAGTGATCATAATAACAGTCCCGGCAAGGGATCAACAATAAACTACACTATAACGGCAAGGGAATTCAACAGTACAAATATATACATCCCGGCAAGGGAGAATCAGCTATAACCAATCTTAACTCAACTTCTCCTCGTCTCAGTTATCACTATTTCTCAATCGTAAGTAACTTCCACGGCCAACTCAATCTTCAAAAACCGCATTTCCTTTCGAATTTGGCTCCAACACAATCGTATCTATGCATAATCAACCTAATAACATCAATAAATACTAAACAATTCAATTCCAAAGCCTAATTATTGCTTTCTAGTCATTCTTCCCAAAAACCCAAAAATTGACCCCGGGCCTGCTTGGTCAACACACGAGGTTGTTCGAACCAAAATCAAATCACCCATTCACCCACGAGCCCAAATATAGAATTATTTCAAGAATTCGAACCCAAAACGAGGTCTAAATCACAATTAATCAAAAATTCCTAACTCTACCCAAATCCCTAATTTTCTACCCTTATTCACATGATTTAAGCCTAGAAATCTAATGGGTGTTAATGGAAATTGAAGAAAGTGAGTTAAATATTACTTACCCAAGAGATTATGGTGAAGAATTGCTTCAAAAATTACCTAAGAGCTTTGGAGAAGAAGAGGTTTGTGAATTTTTCATAAAATCCCGTAAGTGTTCTGTTTTTGGGTCTTTAAAATAACTGGGCGAAAATGTGCATCGCGTTCGGGACAGACCCTTCGCGTTCATGAAGGGTCTGGCTGCATAAGCCATTGCGTTCGTGGCAACGACTCACGTTCACGGACAACGGCTCGCGTTCGCGGACAACAGCTCGCGTTCGTGAAGTAGGAACTGCTCGAGCCTCGCGTTCGCACTCAAGGGATCGCGTTCGCGTAGGGAAATTTCCCCATCCCTGCCCAGGTCCACTTTGGCCTTCACGTTCGCGTGGCCAGGCTCGCGTTCGTGAAGGGATGACCCCCCCCCCCCATTGCCTCGCGTTCGCGACCTGGGCTAAGCGTTCGCGTAGAAGGATTTTTTCTTTGACAAAATTAATACATCGCGTTCGCGTGGGTACTTTTGCGAACGCGAAGAAGAAAGTACCAGAATACCAGATCTGCTATTTTTTGGAATTTTTCTTAAGTTCAAAACTTTATGAAACACTCCCGAGCCCTCGGGGATCCTAACCAAACATAGGTACTAACTCAACAACATCATATGAACTTATCCATGTCACACCTCCTTTTTCGCTACTACATTCCGTGAAGGGTATAATAAAAGGAGTTTTTCCAATTGAAGAACAATCGAAATGGGATTCGTTTATTAAGAGATTCAGAGTCGCCACTTGAGATATTTATGGTGTCCCAAGTCACCGGTTTGAATCTCTAATCGAGGAAAGGGTTTAACTCTGTATTACAGTCGCGAACCAAAAATTCGGGTAAAGAATTCTGTTAACCCAGGAGAAGGGGTTAGGCACTCCCGAGTTCCGTGGTTATAGCACGGTTGCTCAACTGCTATATTTGGCCGAAATCTGATTCTAATACATGTTAAACCTATAGTGCAATTTTAGAATTATTTACCGCTTTTAGTCAATTATTAAGAAAGTGAACGTCGTTTAAGAACGTATTTTTGGATCACGTTACATGAAATACACCCGGGTCCTCGACACACTCTTTTTAACGTTTTGGGATTTGGATTTGGGTCGCATGAAATGCACACCCGTATTTAAGAAAGTAAAATTATGAAAAGCGTGCCTAAGGTGACTAACGCCTTTTAACTTTGCGAAGGGCCGTGAAATTCACTAAACGGCACGCTCTGAATGCTAAGTATTTTTTAGTTGAGCAATTAATGAGAGCCCCGCAATTTGTATATTTTTTGTTTGGCGAGGCTCGTCTCACTTTTTATTTAAAAGGAAAATCCTAAAGTAACTATGCTTTTCTACTTTTACTTTTGTCTCTAAAAGGGCCTACCTAATTAATATTATTAATTGCTATTGAAAGTACTCAAGGGAAATAGGCCTCAAGTTCAAGTCCACATTTGAACAAAAGGTAACACCTTTTAGCTCAAGTGTGCCACTTAACTCAAAGGCTCAAAGACCTATGTTAGGAACTTAATCCCACCCTCTTAATACAAATTCCATTCCTCAGCATTTTGGGCCGGAAGGTTAGCCCAGGAATGCGACTGACTCGTGAAAGGCTGCTTGGCACTGGGCCCATGTTGCGCAAATTCCTTTCCCTGTTGGGCCCAAATCTTATTTAGGCAAGGAATTGTCAAGTTTGGCATATATGAGTTCATAGGCAATTACTAATTGATTCCTATGTAGGTTTTCAATTACTGATTTTGATCCACAACTATCTAAATTCCAAATATTGGTTCTAATTGAATGACCTTGACCTTAACTCCGTATGATTGACAAACTCGCACAATCAAGCCACAACGTATTGGATTTGGAATCTCAAACACAAAACCAAATTAAGTTTAATCAGCAAATTATAGGAATCTTAGTATATGACCTTAACCTGTGCATGAAGAATTAAGCCATTTAATGTTAATTAAACCCAAAGCACTAAATCTTACATTAGTAGGAACAAGTAGTATATTTCAAATACAATTTCCAATCAACAACTGGCGATCAATCTGATTTTTATTGAATACGATACAAGGCTCAATTTACTGACACTAATACTAACACTCTAATAATTGCAGGATCAGTTTCCAACTCATAATATTCTCTTATAGCATAATCAAATTAAAACAAGAGGTTATTTCATACAAAGGTTGCTAATAAACGAGCAATCATAAGTCTAAAGGTCTCCAATCAATCTGATACAGTCCAGTTTTCATTTTAGAATGCAAGGAATCTTAAAATACAAAGGATCTAACTACTGAACTAAGCAACTACTTTAACAGATAGTAAGCTAATAACTTCAGCGGAGATCAAATATCAATTTTATTCTCATGTTTGCTTGAGAAGATACAGCAGATCAGCTTAAATTATGTACCTGGAAATTGAAATTCAACAAAAGGAGATGAGGATCAGTAGCAAATCGAGCAGTTAGCAGGGCAAGTAACAAGTCACAGCAGCAGTTTTAACCCAGGGCAATGTAATAGAGGTACAGCACCAAAAAGACTCCAAAATAACACAAATGAACCCAAAAATTCACTCGAAATCAATCCTAGTAGATCTATGAAGCCTCAACCAACCAGGACTGAACTAAAATGTGAACCAATAGCTAAAGTTGAAGTTCATATAAAATTTTAATGGAACAGTACTTTTTGTTTTTTGGATTTTTGACAGTTTTCTGTTGTTGTTTTTTTTTTTCTTTTGAAGAAAGCTAAGATTTAAAAGGAGTTTGTGACCTGAAATCTGAATTTCAGATATGGAACTTGAAGGATAGTTTGGGGGGAATTTTGGGGTTTCCAACTTGTGATTCCAGGCAAGGGAATGCCATTTTATAGGCAAACTTCAGGGGGAAACTTCTAGATTTCCCTCACACTTTTTCCCTTTTTTTATTTCAGATTTTACCCAAATAGTCCTAAAGTTCTGAATTCTTTCTCAAGTTACTAAACTAAATTTACTGAAATTTAAACTAAAGCCCTATTCTAGAAGGCTCTAGGGAATTCTAGCCTTATCTACAACATTCTTGTGCAACTCTAAGTGCCCAAACTACCCCTGAATTTGTTTGAAATTATTAGTCATGTACTAGTTGACCAAAACCCTTTTATTAATCACGGTTAACTAAAAATGGTCTAAACTATTCAGCTATAACCAAAATAATTCCAAAAAATTCTAAGATTGAATCCAATTAATGCTAATTGCAACTAACAATAGACTAATTACACTAAGCAATAACAGTGAATCATCAAAGAACAAGAACTATCACTGCATTATCTAACAGAATCCAGGAAATAGGACTAACCATAAACTAAACCAAAATCAGAAGAAATTACACTAACGATCACCAAAGCAGGATGAATCAACAGTAATCAATGACCAATTTATGAATTAAAACATTGACCTATTACGAATTAAACTAAACTAATATGAGCAGACCCAAATCATGTTTAAACTAACCAAAAACCTACAGAACCATACATGAACGAGTAAACCAAAGGTTTAAACTACTTTTAGCGTTCAAAATAAAAAAGAAAAGGGAGGCAGTAGGAAACTCACTGATTTTGCAATTAATCAGACTGGACTCCGATTTAACCCCGTGTATTCTTCAACAAAACACACGAACAAATTATCTCGAAGCTTGACTCGGGCTTTGGACTCAAGGAATTGGGGAAACTTCGAGGAACCCCAAATATCTTAGGGTTCCACCGACTTAAGATCTAAAATTCGGGGGGTTTAGTTATGTTTTGAGAGAAATTGGTCATGGATATGAAAAGGGAAGGAAGAGGTGGTTCAGGGGTATGTTTTTGGCGGTGAACGGAGCATCGCCGCTGGACACGGCGGAGACGGTGTCAATAATTTTGAAGATTCGAAGAGTTGGGAAGGGGATTGAAGGAAAATATTGTGGGGGTTGGAAAGGGGAGAGGAAGGGGAATTCATGGTGTAATATTTGGGGTATTTGAAGGTTGGCCGCCGGCGGAGACAATTTCCGGCCTGCGGCAAAGGCGGAGGGCGGCGACGACATGATACGAGGAGGAGACATATGTTTTTTAGGGTTTTAAAATTTTTAGGACACTTTTATTCATCTATGTGGATTGATACGAACCGTTAGATGATGGAAGATGAACGACCACGATTCCCTGACGCTAAAACGATGTCGTTTTTGTGCGGGCAAAATTGGACCGGGCAGGGCAAGGGTTTTGGGCTAGACTGAAATGTATTTTTCCTTGGGCCGGCTATTTAATTGTAAATTTGGCCCAAATGAGACAACCCTTAATTCTTTTATACCTCTTATTTCCTTTTCTTCACTTTTTATTTCTTTTATTTGTTTTTTCCCCTTTTTTTTTTTTTATTTTTGTTAAATGTAACACTAAAAATAAAAGACCCAATGACCCTAAAATTATACTACTTAAGCTCCAAACAAACTAGTTCCCAGTATAAAACCACAACAATAAAATAAAAATAAAAAAAATACAATTTCAAAAAGAACCCTTTTGTTATTTCTTTATTTGATTGTAAAATTAATCACTAATTAATCCAAAATTGTGAAATTAATCCCTACATGCAAATGCCAAGTAATTTTGTATTTTTCATGAATTAAACAATACTAAACGTGCACAAACAAATGCAAACAAACAAAAAATGCCATAAAAATCCACAAAATTGCAAAATAACGAAAGAAATCATTTCGTTTGAATTTTTGGGAGTAATTCACTTAGTGCAAAAATCACGTGCTCACAATCCGCACGATCAAATTGCAAAAATAACCTCAATAACAACGAATTAAACCTGAAAATCAAAGGATTTTTCTCAAACTTCATAAAATATCAACTTTAGCAATTTAGGTCCGAATCACGTCAAATAATATCCGTTTTTCATTAATTTTCACAGAAACATCTTAAATCATATATAAGACCTGTACCGGGCACCGAAACCGAAATACGGGCCCGATACTAACTTTTTCTAATCGAGTTTCATTTCAAATTTTCTTAAACAGATTCAGAAAACAATTTCCTTTCAAAATTTATTTCTCGGGCTCGGGACCTTGGAATTCGATTTTGGGCATACGCCAAAGTCCCATATTTTCCTATGGACCGTCCGGGACCATCAAATCACGGGTCCGGGTTCGGGTCCGTTTGCCCAAAAAATTGACCGAAATCAAATTTACTCATTTTATAGCCAAATTTTACTATTTTCACAGATTTTTATATTTTAGCTTTCCGGCTATGCACCCGGACTCTGCACGCAAATCGAGGTAACTCTAAATAAGGTTTTCAAGCCCTCGGAAACATAAAATTTAATTTTAAAAAAGTGATGACCTTTTGGGTCATCACATTCTCCACCTCTAAAATAACCGTTCTTCCTCGAACGGACATAAGAAGGAAGTACCTGAGTCGGGAAAAAGATGGGGATAATGGCTCCGCATATCGGACTCGGACTCCCAGGTCGATGCCTCACTAGGCTGACCTCTCCACTAAACACGAATAGAAGGAAAACCCTTCGACCTCAACTGACGAACCTACCGGTCTAGAATAGCTACCGACTCCTCCTCATAAGACAAGTCCTTGTCCAACTGGACAGTGCTGAAATCTAACACGTGGGATGGATCGTTGTGATACCTGCGAAGCATGGACACATGGAACACTAGATGCACGGCTGATAAGCTCGGCGGAAATGCAAGTCTATAAGCCACCTCTCCCACTCGATCAAGAATCTCAAATGGACCAATGAACGTAGGGCTAAGTTTGCCCTTCTTCCCAAATCCCATCACGCCCTTCATAGGCGACACTCGGAGCAATACCCGCTCACCGACCATAAAATCCATATCTAGAACCTTGCGGTCTACATAACTCTTTTGCTTAGACTGAGCTGTACGAAGCCTATCCTGAATAATCCTAACCTTGTCCAAGGCCTCCTGAACCAGATTCATACCCAAAAATCGAGCCTCTCCCGGCTCAAACCATCCAACCGGAGACCGACACCGACTACCATATAAGGCCTTATAAGGAGCCATCTGGATTCTCGACTGGTAGCTGTTGTTGTAGGCAAACTTCGCTAAAGGCAAAAACTGATCCCCCGAGCCTCCAAAGTCAATGACACAGGCTCAGAGCATATCCTCCCAAATCTGAATAGTCCACTCGGACTACCTGTCCGTCTGAGGATGAAATATTATTCTCAACTCAACCCGTGTGCCCAACTCTCACTGAACTACTCTCTAAAAATGTGAGGTAACTGCGTACCTCTGTCCGAAATGATAGACACAGGCACACCATGAAGGCGAACAATCTCCCGAATATAGATATCAGCTAACCTGTCAGAAGAATAGGAGACTGCCAAACAAATGAAATATGTCAACTTAGTCAGCCTATCAACAATGACCTATACTGCGTCAAACTTCTTCCGGGTCTGTGGAAATCCAGTAATGCAGTCCATAGTAATCCGCTCCCACTTCTACTCGGGAAGCTCAATCTTTTGAAATGAACCATCGGGCCTATGATGATCGTATTTAACCTGCTGACAATTCAAATATCGAGCCACATATGCAGCGATATCCTTCTTCATTCTCCACCACCAATAATGCTACCGCAAATCCTGATACATCCATACGGCGCCGGGATGAATAGAGTACCGGGAGCTATGGGCCTCCTCTAAAATCAACTCTCGGAGCCTATCCACATTAGGCATACAAAGTCGACCCTGTAGTCTCAAAAATCCATCATTGTATAAGGTAACCTACTTGGCACCTCAGTGATGCACCGTGTCTCTAAGAACACACAAATGGGGATCATCATACTACCGATCATGGATATGCTTCAATAAGGAAGAACGAGCGACCGTGCAAGCTAACACACGACTAGGCTCAGAAACGTCTAGCCTCACGAACTGATTGGCCAAAGCCTGAACATCCAAAGCAAACGGTCTCTCACAGACCGAAATATAAGAAAAAGTGCCCATACTGGCTGACTTCCTACTCAAAGCATCGGCCACCACATTGGCCTTTCTCGGATGGTATAAAATGGTGGTATCATAATCCTTTAACAACTCCAACCATCTCCTCTGCCTCAAATTCAACTCCTTTTCGTGAACACCTCGCATGCCACGCCAAACAGATAATGCCTCCAAATCTTCAATGCGTGAACTATGGCTACCAATTCCAAATCATGAACCGGATAGTTCTTCTCATTAATCTTCAATTGTCGCGAAGCATAGGCAATGACTTTGCCATCCTGGATCAACACTGCACCAAGCCCAACACGAGAAGCGTCACAATAAACTGTATAAGGCCCTGAACCTGTGGGCAAAATCAACATCGGTGCTGTAGTCAGAGCTGTCTTTAGCTTTTGAAAGCTTGTCTCACACTCATCCGACCACCTGAACTGGGCACCCTTCTGGGTCAACCTGGTCATCGGGGCTGTAATAGATGAAAACCCCTCCACGAACCGACGATAGTAGCTTGCCAATCCCAAGAAACTCCGAATCTCTGTAGTTGATGCTAGTCTAGGCCAGTTCTTGACTGCCTCAATCTTCTTCGGATCAACCTGAATACCCTCTACTGACATAACATGAACCAGAAATGAAACTGAACTCACACTTCGAGAACTTTGCATATAATTGACTATCCTTTAGAGTCTGAAAAACCACTCTAAGGTGATGCTCGTGCTTCTCTTGGTTGCGGGAATATATCAATATATCATCAGTGAATACTATCACGAACGAATCCAAATAAGGCTGAACACTCGGTTCATCAAATCCATAAAAGATGTTGGGGTATTTGTCAACCCGAATGACATAACCAAGAACTCATAATGCCCGTACCGAGTGCGGAAAGCTGTCTTAGGGATATCGGATGCCCTAATCCTCAACTGATGGTAGCCAGACCTCAAGTCAATCTTTGAAAATACCTTGGCACCCTGAAGTTGATCGAACAAATCATCAATCCTCGGCAGCGGATACTTATTCTTGATTGTTACCTTATTCAATTGTCGGTAATCAATACACATTCTCATTGACCCATCCTTCTTCTTGACAAACAACATCGGCGCACCCCAATGCGAAACACTAGGTCTAATAAAACCCTTTTCAAGCAAATCCTGCAACTGTTCCTTTAACTCTTTCAACTCAGGCAGGGCCATACAATATGGGGGGATAGAAATGGGCTGAGTGTCCGGAGCCAAATCAATGCAAAGTTCAATATCCCTATCGGGTGACATACCTGGAAGGTTTGAAAGAAATACCTCAGGAAACTTATGAACAATGAGCATAGAATCAATAGAGGGAACCTCAGCACTAGAATCACGAACATATGTCAAATAGGCCAAACACCCCTTCTCGACCATACATCGAGCCTTCAAATAAGAGATAACACTACGGGTAGAATGACCAGGAGTCCCTCTCCACTCTAAGCAAGGCAAACCCGGTAAAGCTAAGATCACAGTCTTAGCATGACAGTCTAAGATAGCATGGCAAGGTGATAGCTAGTCCATCACCAATATAACATCAAAATCAACCATGTCCAGAAGCAACAAATCTACTCGAGTCTCAAGACCCTCAATCACAACTACACAAGAACAATGGACTCGATCTACCACAATAGAATCACCCACCGGTGTGGACACATAAACGGGAACACTCAATGAATCACTAGGCATAACCAAATACGGTGCAAAATAAGATGACACATATAAATATGTAGACCCTGGATAAAATAACATGGAAGCATATCTATCACAAACCAAAACAGGGCATGTGATAACCGCATCTGAAGCCTCAGTCTCGGGTCTAGCTGGAAGAGCATAACATCGGGGTTGGGTCCACCACCCTGGACTACATCTCTAGGACAGCCTGCAGCTGGCTGGCCTCCACCTCTAGCGGTCTGAGCTCCACCTCTAAATCCTCTACCTCCACCTCTAGCATCTCTACCCCCACCTTTAGCTAGATGGGCGGTCTGTGGAACACCTGGTGTCGGAACCATAGCACGGGAACCATGCTGCTGCGACTGAGTACCCACCAACCTCGGACAAGCCCTCCAGATATGACCATACTCACCACACTCATAACATCCACCTAAATTTTACGGCTGAGGAAACTGAGACTGACCCTGTCAACCTGAATGACCACCTTGAAAACTCTAGATCGGTAGTGCACTGATAGGAGCTGGTAATGCACTATAGGGCTGCTGATCAGAATACTGCGTATGAGGACCACGGCTACCTGAAGCACCGTGTGAAACCTGAAGAGATGATTGAAAGGGCTTAGGAAGATGGACTCTACAATATGAATCTCTACCTCTAGACGAGGTACCACTGAATCTGCCTGAATGAGGGGGCCTCTTGTCTGCCCCATGACCACCCCCCGTGATAATACCATCTCGACTCTTCGGGCCACATTTACCGCCTCCTGGAAGGATATCTCACTCACAGTCTCTCTAGATATCTGGAGATGAATCAGCTGAATGAGTCCATCAATAAACCGTCTCAGTCTCTTCCTCTTAGTAGGAAGTATAATAAGGGAATGGCGAGCCAAATCTATGAATCTGGTCTCGTACTGGGTGACAGTCATGGATCCCTGCTGGAGGCGCTCAAACTGCCTCCGATTGGCCTCTCGCTGTGTGATAGGGAGAAAATTCTCCAGAAATAGTTGTGTGAACTGCACCCAGGTCAAGGCTGGCGATCCTGCTGGTCTAGCAAAGCAATAATCCCTCTACCAAGTCTTGGCGGATCCAGACAAGTGAAATGTAGCAAAATCAACCCCATTGGTGTCAATAATCCCCACATTCTGAAGAACCTCGTGACAACTCTCCAGATAATCTTGGGGATTCTCAATAGATGAACCGCTGAAGGTAGTAGTGAAGATCTTGGTAAATCTGTCCAATTTTTACAAAGCATCGGTAGACATGGTTGTACTATCACCGGTCTGAGCTACCATACCCGGCTGAACAGCTCCAATTGGCGGAGCTGCTGGAGTCTGAATCTGGGGAGCTACCTACTCCAGAGTGCGAGTAGCAGGAGTTTGGGCTCCTTCTCCAGCCTGAGAGACGGTTGGTGCTATAGGAAGAAAACCTGCCCTGGTGACACTCTCCATACGTCCCACTAGACGGACCAGAGCATCCTGAAGAACTGGTGAAGAAATGAACCCCTCTGTGACCTAAGCTGGGCACACCGGAACTGCTGGGGCTGGAACCTCGTCATTAAAATCAACATGAGGCTCCGCTATAGGTGCTGCTGCCCTGGGCTGAGCTCTGCCCCTGCCTCGGCCTCTAGCACGGCCTCATCCTTGCCCTCTGCCCCTCATGGGAGCTGCTGCTGGGGCCTCGAACTATTGATCGGTAGATAAGGAAGCACGTGTTCTCGCCATCCGCGAAAGAACAGAGTACAAATTCAATTAGCATGGAGAAACCAAACCGCACGACATGAAAGAACAAATGTGAGATTTTTCCTAACGCTGTAGCCTCTGGGATAAATACAGATGTCTCTCTACCGATCTCTCAGACTCTACTAAGCTTGTCTGTTAATTGTGAGACCTGTGTAACCTAGATCTCTGGTACCAACTTGTCACGACCCGGATTTCCCACCCTCGGAAGTCATGATGGTGCCTACTCTTAGAAGCTAGGCAAGCCACAAAATTATGAATTCTTAACTCTTTTGTTTTGATCCTTTTTACAACATATATTAGCAAGCGATAAACATTTAAATAACAATGGAATATGAGATTAAGTGGAAGACTTAGATGAAATGAACCAAAATAATAAGAAAAATCCACATATGCATCTACCTAGAAACTGGTGTCACAACATTCACGTAATACTAAGATTACTACATACAACTGATTGAAGGAAAGTAATACTGTCTATCTCAAATACAAGAGATAACAGAACATAATAAGGGATAGAGGAGACACCGGGCCTGCGAACGCCTGCAAGTCTACCTTGGTGTTTCAGTGGACTGAAGGCTAGATCTCGATCTATTGCTGCTGACCAAACGTTGCTCTGTTATCTGCACATTAGTACAGAGTGCAGCATCAGCACAACCCACCACATATGCTGGTAAGTGTCTGGCCTAACCCCGGCGAGGTAGTGACGAGGCTAGGACCATACTCCAGATAAACTTGTGCAGTTATATAATATATAGCGGAAAATAAACCAGAATAATAGTCTAAATGGGAGGGGGGGGTTTATGCTTCGGGTAAACCAAATCAAATCCAACAGAAACTTAGTAAAAGACGATAGGACACTTCAATATCTACAACAATAAAATAACTATACTGTTACGGTGCGCAACCCGATCCTTTATGTCATGACCCCAGTTCGCCCTCCGTGAATATGTCGTGACAGCACCTAGTCCCTACGACTAGGTAAGCCTAACAATGCGGAAGATAACCATAATTGTGGAAGAATAATTAAAACTGAACTGGTAAAATAAACAGTATTTAGGGTGCCGCTTGGCACATACAATAACAGCTCTCGAAGCTAACAAAGTTCCCCAAAACCCGGAATCTCACAAATCACAAGCTAAGGGATACATAAGAGGCTCTGACTCAAGAATATCTATACAAAAGAGAAATACTTAATGAGCTACACTTATTAAAGAAAGCTGGAAAGGGACTCTTCGATCTGCGAATGTAGCAGATATACCTCGAAGTCTCTACCGTTATGCCTCCTTCCAAGGGTGACAGAACTGAGTGGGGGTACCTGTATCTGCACAACAAAAATGTGCAGAAGAGTAGCATGAGCGCACCACGGCGGTGCCCAGTAAGTATCAAGACTAACCTCGGTAGAGTAGTGACGAGGAACAGTCAAGGCACCTACCAATCAAATAAACAGTATAATCATAGGAATAATGGAACCGATATATAAATATGTAAAGTCTGCATGAATGACTAAAAATGATACAATTCACAATAAGGAAAAGGGACAACAAGTAACAATGAGAGTATAATAAATAATGATACGAAATGACGGCAGAATCACAATCCAAATCCTAAGGTCACAACACAGCAAGGGGAAAACAAGTCAATAACTCATATCCTACAATGATGTTCACATAAGGTCTTATTCAACTCTTCCCACAATTTTACCAAAAATCTCTGACAAACCACAACTCACGAAATAAAACCCAGCATCTGAAATATAACACTTGGCATCCTGTGCCCCATAAATCTCACGGTCATGCTGACAACTAACTGGCTAACTAGGACAACTCTCATATATATAATGGATGAACGAGGGTGTATCTCCACCCTTAGCAAAATCGGAAGGAATTCACTTCTAATGGGGTGTCCAACTACGTCTATGCTTGTGCAGGTGTTTTTAACAAGAAATCTACCAACTAGTAAACATGAAAAGGAGAACGGACTGCACATACGATGTTTCCTCACAACTTCCAAGCGGTAAAGCTCATACAGGTAAACAACCCACAATCACAATATTAAACAAATAGGAATGCCTTCACTGCCATCACAATTCTTTACAATTAACCCCTAATATAGCCCACCTTATTACACCACGCGTGCAAATAATAATATAATAGGCACCGCCTTATTTTGCCACACGTGCATCACAACGTTCCCGCCTTATTCCGCTATATGCGCAACCCACATATAAGCATATAACATATCTCGCCTTATTACGCCGCATGTGCAAAACATCAATAGCAACAATAGCATGGCAAAGACCTCGTGCAACCCTTAAACAACAACCGCACGGCAGAGACCTCGTTCATCACAGTACCAATAGCCGCACCGCAGGATCCTCGTGCATCATAGTATCAACGACCGCACGATAGAACCTCTTGCATCATAGTATCAACGATCGCACGGCAGAAACCTCGTGCATCACAGTCTCAAGTACCATACAACAAATGACAATATATATAGGAACAACGCAAAACAATCAACTCAGGTATTTCTGTTCACCAAAAGACGGTACAACTAACTCATAAGGAATAACCGTAAAAGAGAAATACTAAGCGCAATAAGAACAACTAAATAAGGGAGAAATAATACGAAACAATGACTCCATAATACTCAGTTCAACAACAAGGAAGTTAACATCAATCAAATAATTACAATTAAGGAGATATCAACTAAACATAGGATATCTAACTTCGTTCCAATTAAGACTAAAAAATTACACGAGAGATAGAAATAATGCTTTCCAGATAAAGACAAGCAGTTAGGAATGATAATGTGACTATAGAAGGGTAAATGTCTACAGTCAAACAAATAAAAAATCAATTAGGCAACAAGAATAACCAAAAAGGACAGATAAATTCCAAGCAAGTCATGTAGAGGTGAAACTAATAACAGGGAACTCAATCGTATCAAGAACAACTTCATATTCGGTGATTACAAGGATCTAAGAGCCTAAAAGGGGAAATTTTCCACAAATAAATCTGAGCACGCACTCGTCACCTCGCGTACAAGGAATACAATCAACAAAGAAGACTCAAATCCTAAGTGGAAGTCCCCCACACAAGGTTAGGCAAGATACTTACCTCGAACCGGATAAAATCAACTAGAAGCCACGTTATTTCCCCGAGTACTCGACTCCAAATGGACCAAATCTATTCAATTAAATCACGAATTGTAAATAACATCTCAAGAAACTGATTCTACTATTTAATTTAAAGCTAAAGCACAAAATTAGGCAAAATGACCAAAACACCCCTCATGCCAACGTCTCGGAATCGGATGAATTAAACATTTTCAGAACCCTCATACGCTCACAAGTCTAACCATATAAAAATCTCTCAAATCGGAGGTCAAACACCCCCTCAAAACTCAATAATTTGGTCTATGAAGTTTTAACCCATTTTTCATTCAAAATCTGGAATTAAAGGATGAAATTAAGAGGAGATTCATGGAAATTGGTCTAAATCAAGTGAGAAACACTTACCCAAGGTGCCCAGGTGAAAATCCCTTCAAAAATCGCCAAGAACCAAGCTCTAGAAGTCAAAATGTGATTAAAATGGTGAAACCCTCGAGTTTGGGATTTAAAACCTGTCTGTCCAGTGATTTGTTCATCGCGATGGCGGAATAATGGTCGCGTTCGCGTAGAGGGAATTCGAGAAGGTCCAAAAATTTACATCGCGTTTGCATGAAGAGGTATGCGAACACGAAGGGCAATGAGATGGTGGCTTATGCGATAGCGTAGGAGCTCATGCGAACGCGAAGAGAAAAGGTGACAATTGCCCTCAAGTCCCAATTTCCACTATGCAAATGCGGGACGAGAGATGCGATTGCGAAGAAAAGGGAAATAGACCTTCACGATCGCTGAAGGCTTAATGTGAATGCGATGAAGGTTTTTGAGGTGGTCTTCAACAAAGCATCGCGATCGCGGGAGAACCATCCCGATCGCATAGAAGGATATCAGAAGTAACAGCTACAGCAGTCCAAAATAGAGGGAAAAAAGGATCTGTAGCCAATCTGAAACACACCCGAGGCTCCCAGAACCCTTTCTACTCACACACACAAGTCATATAACCTATCATGGACTCTCTCAAAGTTTCAAATTACATAAAACATCATCGAAACGACGAATCAAACCAAAATCAAGCTTATGAACTTCCAAATCTTCAAATATCGAATCTCATGCCGAAACTCATCAATTCAACTCGGAATGACACCAAATTTTGCAGACAAGTCCAAAATGACATAACGGAGCTGCTCCAACTCTCGGAATTGCATTCCGACCCTGATATCACAAAATCAACTGTGGGTCAAACTTCTTTATTTTCCAACTTCAACTTTCGCCAAAATGCCTCAATTCACTCTACGGACCTCCAAATCTGAATCCGGATGCACACCTAAGTCCAAAATCACCATACAAAGCTATTGGGATCATCCACGACCCATTCCGGGGTCGTTTACTCAAAAGTCCAATTTCGGTCAACTTTTCACCGTTCTAACTTCCAAAACTAGATTCCTTCTTCTAATTTGACTCTAAACCTCGGGAAACCGAATTCCACCATGCACGCAAGTCGATACTCATGTTCTGAAGTTGTTCCAAATCTTATGTCGCTGAATGGAGCTTAATTTCCTCCCCTCTTAAAACCAACGTTCATCCTCGAACGTGCTAAGATTTGCCTCAAATCCTCAAGTCACTGAGTGCGCACTTCCAATATACACCCGCGGTTGATCCCACATCATCCCAATCCACTTAAGCCTGAAGACACGATCTCAACTAAAATTTAACCTTTCTAGCAATACCAATAGGCCTTCAAGCCAGAATTCTCACCTTCCATCCGTTTCCAAAAGGCCCGATCCTAAGTTCATATCCGGTATCAGTCTCAACCAGCTACTTCAATACAAGCCAACACACATAAGGTACAACCACACAACATGACACATCACACATAGGCCCACAATAACATTTCTGATAGCAATACTTGCCTGAGATAAAATTCGTATCGGCCCTAAGCCTCATATTCAATAGGAACTCTTTTCAAACCTCCACAACACTGGAGATGATACAATAACCACAAAAACCGCATAATAAAACACCCGAATAACCAAATCTCATCCAAAACCAACGGGTACATACCCCACAAGCTAAAACTCAAGAAGCATAAAACGGAAATGACTGAATATGAGAAAGGAAACACATAAGGGAACTAACAAACAAATTAAACTAGCAAAAATTCTTCTAAAATACAAATCAACAAAAACATCTAACAAGAAAGAATGAAAGCATATAAAACACTCACAAGGATCTTATACCGGTATAACTCTTACCGCAGTACACAGCTCGGTCTCAACATGTCAAATCACTTGAAATCATGAGGGCCCCGCCCTCAACACTGAATCACAAGTAGGGCACACATCAATCCATCTAGAGACTCTCACTAGAACAATTCCGTCTACAAATTACAACACAGGCTGGCTCCCACACCGGTAGAGCATGAAATCATAGCTCGTAACCAAGAATACTCAGAGATCATATCAAACCTACCGAAACAGACAACATGAATTTACTACTAGCCTCATAACTCTCGAAAATAGCTAGAAACGGATGATAGACACAGCTATCACTCATAAAACCTACCAACATGATAATCACATAAACAGAGTGCAAATCATGAAATGCACCCATAACTGGAATCAACAAATAAGGGAACTCACCCCAATAAGCTGAATTGTGATGAACTATAGATAGTGCCCCCTATAACAAACCACATTCATACCTGAATGATATTCAACTGGCGCACCGGCCTTAAGCCTACTATATGAAACACATCAACGAGTCGGGCCTCCTACTCTTGGGCACCCTCTACCTGCCTGAATACCTCGATGTGACACATCGATCCGAAGTCTAGGACAATATCTCACCATGTGGCTAGTATCTCTACACTCAAAGCACCCTCTGTGCTGACAAGGTGGTGGGAACTGTGCGATATGGGTACTCCGAGACCCATGAATGTCTGAGTCACCATGCAAAGTCTGAAGCACGAACTAAATTGGCTGACCCGCAAAACCTCTACCATGACGCACCCTGCCTCCAAAATAAGGACCAATATATCTCCCCGGTCTACGAGGCCTCCTCTCCTCCTCAAACTCTCTCTTCGGATCTCGTCTGCTCTCTCTCTCTCGTAACCCTGCGTGCCCTCTTTCTCTAGCATGCATACACTCTATCCTCTTAGCAATGTTCACCACCTACTGATATGGAATATCCATCTCCAACTCATGATCCATACTGGATCTGATGCTGGGAATAAGCCCCTCAATGAACCGGCAAACCTTCTCGCAAACAGTAAAAACCAAGGCTGGGGCATGTCTAGCCAAACTGGTGTAACAGACAGCATACTCCGAGACGGTCATAACACCCGGTGCAAATGCTCAAACTCCGTGCGCCATGCATCTCTGAGGCTCTAAGGAACAAACTCTCTCAGGAACATATCTGAAAACTAGGTCCAAGTCAGTGAAGATACCTCGTCTGGGCTGTCTAACTCATAGGTGCGCCACCAATCGTAAGCGGCCCCTCGAAGCTGGAAAGTAGTGAAAGAAACCCCGCTCAATCCTGAGATACCCATAGTACAGAGAATGCGGCAGCACTCATCAAGGAACCCCAAGACATCGTCTGATGCTAATCCACTGAACACCAGAGGATCATACTTCTTGAAACCTCTCTAGTCTCATATGCTCCTGCTTGGAAGCCGCTGCCATGCCCTAGGGCTGAACTGGTGCTACAGGCAGCGCAGGAATTATCTCGAGGACCTGCTCAACATGCGCTTGCTGCTCAAGGGTGCAGGCGGCAGGAGTCTATGCTCCTCCCCTGTCCTGGGATGTGGCTACAGCAAGGGGGAGCAACCCTGCCAGAGCCAAAGTGGTGTACATACTCACGAACTATGCCAAAGTCTCCTGAAGGGCTGGAGTGGTAGTAGCAGTTGTCGTGTCAGGTTCCTGGACTTCAGCTGGATCTGGTGGTGGTACCTCGGCAGCAGCTCGTGCAGGTGCTCTCGCTGCACCACATGCGCGTCCTCGACCTCTAACCCGGCCCCGACCTCTGACGGTTGCAGCAAGGGGAACGGACGCATGATTGCCTCGGTTAGTACGTGTCATCACTATCTGTGAGAGAGTAGAAGAGAGAGGTTTAGGATTGTGAAGGTCAAAATCTCGCACGACTGGGAAATCAAATAAAGTGGAATTTTCCTAACGGTTACATAGCCTCTCGCAGGTAAGTACAGACGTCTCTTTACCGATCCACGAGACTCTAATAAACTGGCTTGTGATTTGTGACTCCTACGAACCTAGAGCTCTAATACCAACTTGTCACGACCCCAGTTCGTCCTCCGTAAACATGTCGTGATGGCACCAAGTCCCTATGACTAGGTAAGCCTAACAATGCAGAAGATAACCATAATTGCAAAAGAATAATTAAAACTGAACTGGTAAAATAAATAGTATTTAGGGTTCCGTTTGGCACATACAATAACAGCTCTCAAAGCTAACAAAGTTCCCAAAACCCGGAATCTCACAAATCACAAGCTAAGGGATACATAAGAGGCTCTGACTCAAGAATATCTATACAAAGGAGAAATACTGAAAGAGCTACACTTATTACAGAAAGCTGGAAAGGGACTCCTCGGTCAGTGGATGTAGCAGATATACCTAAAGTCTCTACCGATATGCCTCCTTCCAAGGCTGACAGAACTGAGTAGGGGTACCTGTATCTGCACAACAAAAATGTGCATAATAGTAGCATGAGCACACCACAGCAGTGCCTAGTAAGTATTGTAAGGCCCCGAAAAATTTTGCTAAGTAATCTAGGATTTCGTAGTGCCACGTAGGCTAATTATTATATTTTATGTGCTATTAACATGGTGGACATCAATTAGACATGGTAAATATGAGTATAAGTCTTATGGTAAGTGATGTGAGGTCCAAATGGAAGCCTAAGTGTATGCCAAATGGGAAAATTTTCGTAATAGGCTAAAATTCCAAATGGATTCGCACAAGGCTCCAATTTAAACGAGAATATCTAAATATTTATAAGGTTTTATGTAGTGAATAGTATATCAAATGAAATTTCTTTGAGTCTAGTTTCCAACGCTTCAAACCGTTCGTCATTTGGACATTCATACACAAAGTTATGATCAAATTACCAAAGGCTGGAAAATGTGATCCTGTGTCATGTCAGATCTGCGATTTCAATGTCAATTATGCGGTCCGCATTTTTAATCTGCGGTCGCAAATCAAACCGCAGAGTGAACCAGTGTAGCCCAGTTTTGGGCACCGATTTTGCGGTGCATTCTGCGGCCCGCATGTTCATTCTACGGTCCATTCTGCTATGGCAGAGTTGACATCGGAGGGTTAATTTTCTAATTTTTATAACCCAAACCCATTTCAATATATAGGATTTGGGGTTCATTTTGGGGTCATGTCTTACTGATTTTAGAGAGAGGGAAGAGCATATAGAGAGACAAAGGAGAGGGTTAGCTTCATAATCATCCAAACCTTGCATCAACCTTTAAGAATCAAAGAACCCAACCGCAAGTTCTTCATCTAAGAGGTAAGGTTCTATACCCTAGACTTTAATTTCGAGTTTGGGGAATAAGATGGGTTATTGAGGTGTGATTCTTCGGTGTATTAGTATTTTGAATTCGTGCATGCACAACTTAGGTTTATGGGGAGATTATTGAACATAATTAAGTAAAGATTTGATTGGAGAATGAAGGAACCTTGTAAAAGAGAGTTAATAATTAAGATGCTCAACTAATGTTTGATAAAAAGCTCAATTGAGCTGAAACCATGAATACCTTCCTAATTTGTGTTAATTTTGTTATGTCTCAAAATAGATTGAAGTTGCTAGAGTTTNTTGATGTACGACTATTTGGTACGTGATATCTATGTGGGTTGTTTGTGAAATTCTTGTGATTGGTTTGATTTGAGTGTTTTTGGTTAAGTCTTCTGATATAATGGTGCAATTAATTAGCAATAAACTAAATGTGTGATTGTCAAAGTGTTATGTGGTAAGAGTTGAGAAACAAATGATGGAAGGAAACCATAAATGATGCAATTGGAACAACCGTGGAAATAACATGCTTGGCTTATTGTCGATAATTATTGTGGTGACTTAAATTGCCTATGAATTGTTGAAAATGATGGAAAATAGTATTGATGGTTATGAAAACACTTGTAATATTATTGTTGTTATTTCTTGAGAAGTATTGTTGTTGAGCTTTGTGAATTGTTTATTGTTGTTGTTTTGTTTGTGAATTGAAACTGTACGGTGGGATTGGGTTGCGCGCCGCAACACGGAGAAATAAGGTTTGAGTTGTGGTGATATGGGTGGCCGAGGTAATAAGGGTGGCCGCAGTAATAAGGGTGGAAAGTGATCGAAATCGCTATTGAAACAAAATATGAGAAACTTGTGAAATCATTGATGTGAAAATATGGAAGGGGAAACAGGATAGTTTGTAAACTTGTTTGGCTTGATTGTTTATTACTGTTCTCTACTAGTGTATCAAATTGTGAAATCATTGATGTGGAAATGTTGAAGGGAAAAAGGAGAGATTGTAGACTTGTTTGGCTTGATTGTTCCTTAACTGTGTATTCGATTGTTGATCCTGTTATTGCTTGCAACTTGTGTATGAGTTGAGTTTACTTAGGGTAAGGTTTGTTCATACATACCAGTACAATTCAAATGTACTGACGTCCCTTTTTTCGGGGGCACTACATTCGTGTCATGATTATAGGTGGATCCATAGCAGGTACCCCAGTCCACCGATCGTAGCTCCCCTTCATTTTTCGTCAAATGTATTGGTGAGCCCCTTTCCTCTTGGGGCCTTGCGTGGCTCATACCGCTTTTTATTTCGGAGTCTTGTTTTGGTTTTTAGTGTAAGGTATAGTCGGAGCCTTGTTACCGGCAAGTATTGTATCACCCTTTTGTATCCTTAGAGGCTCCGTAGACAGTAAATGTGGGTTGCGAACTTATGTAAATATGTATTTTGTATATTGGGCGGTGTAAGATGTAAACCACGCTGAGAACCATGTATGTTATGTATGTTTTGTAATAAAAGGTGTTTTCAATTATGAATGGCTATTTCACTTGGTTATTAATTAATGAAAATGTGGGGGTAACACGTGGGATAGGAAAGTCACCCAGGTCCGCTTGACTGGGGATACCCGGTCGAGCGCCGGTCATGTCCCTTGAATTTGGGGCGTGACAAACATGGTATCAGAGCTTAAGGTTTTAAAGTGTCCTAGGATGTCTCGGAGCCATGTCTAGTAGAGTCCTTCTTATCGGTGTGTTGTCGACCACATCTATAAGTTGGAGGCTATTCGGACATTTAGGAATTTCACCCTTCTTTGGTACTCCAATCGTGCAATAGAGCTCAAGTTAAGGAAATTGATTTCCTCTCTAAGTCTTATTCTCAAAGATTGCTAACCTTGATACCATAATCCATAAATTTGAAGCATGTAAGGAGGGATTGAGTCCATGTGGATTGTCCAAGGACTTGTTAGGTGAATGTATTGATTTGTGGATGGATTGGTAAGACATATCGCTAAGAGGGGAGTGTCCTTGTCCCTATTGATGTCTCTTCACCATCAGATCATGTAAGTATATCAGTATGTTACCTACGTACGTTAGAGATGTGGAGTCGAGGGGTATCGATTAAACTATTTCCCTACCAACCTAACGTCGTTAAGTGAGTCAAATCAGAATTTCTACTCGTTGTATATGTATATCCATATTGAAAAGTTCTCAAAAATGTGGTCTTAATGAGGTGTTGAATAACGAAACATTGCGTGTATCGACTCTTTTGAACGAGATGCACTATTCGTGAACCCACTCTATTATGAATTCTCTTATTTACATTATTGTGGAATTAAGTTATATAATTATGCCCTTGAATTGAGTTATAACTCTAGGATTGATATTGTAACGAACTGACCGGTCGTTTTGAGTAAGAGTGCTCCATTCAGTAGTCAGAGGCCATGAACAGCTTCATTTCAGGTATTACGACTTGTACGCGTGGTCGGAATTTAGTTTCGGGAAGTTCGGAGTTGATTTGGGAAGAGAATTCTCATTTCGGAAGATTAAAGTTGAAAGAATGAACTAGGATTGAACTTTGAGTAAAAGACCTCAGAATCGGGATCTGAAGGTTCCAGAAGGTTCGTATGATGATTTCGGACTTGGGCGTATGCCCGGACTGGGTTTTGGATAACCTGGGAGCATTTTGGCACCTGTTGTGGAAGTTATGCATTTTAGAAGAAATTTCATAAGTTTGGTTTGAAGTGCATTTCGGTGTTAGCAATGTCCGTTTGGAATTCCGAGACTGGGAGTAGCTCCGTATGGTGATTCTGGAGTTGGGAACGTGATCGAAAGTGAATTCGGAGGTCCGTAGACCATTTTGAAGCTATTTGGCTAAAGATAGAAATTTGAAGGTTTTTAAGAAGTTTGACCGGAGGTTGACTTTTTGATATCGGGGTCGGAATCAAATTTTGAAAGTTGGAGTAGGTCCGTAATGTCAAATATGACTTGTGTGTAAAATTTGAGATCAGTCGGACGTGATTTGATAGGTTTCGACATCGAATGTAGAAGTTTGAAGTTTTAAAGTTCATCAAGCTTGAATTGGAGTGCTATTCATCATTTCGACGTTGTTTGATGTGATTTGAGGCCTCGAGCGAGTTTGTATCATGTTTTGGGACATGTTGGTATAGTTGGTTAAGGTCCCTAGGGCCTCGAGTGGATTTTGGAAGGTTAACGGAATGGATTCGGACAAAGAAAAGCTGCTGAAATTGCAGCAGATGTTCAACAGAAAAAGAAAAAAAATCTGAGGCGAGGAGGCAATTTTGGAAGCTCATATCATACAATCCGTAAAGCATCAGAAACTATTCAAAACACAAAAGTTGTAGCTCTTGAATTCTAGTTTCCAGAAAGCTAAACCATTCATCATTTGGATATTTTTACATAAAGTTATGATAGATTGAATTAAGGCTGGTAAAGCTGTTTTTGCGATTTCCCCATAAATTTCTGATGCGAGGAGCCTAATTTGGAAGCTTATATCTCGAAATCTATAAGGAATCTGAAAATGTACAAAACATAAAAGTTGTAGTCCTTGCATTATAGTTTTCAGAACTATAAATCGTTCATCATTTGGACATTTGTACGGAAAGGTACGATCAATTGAATAAGGGCGGGTACAGCTGTTTCTAGTAGACTTTTAATGACGACTTTTAGTGATGAAAATGGCCTATAGTGACGGATGGGCAGAAGCATTTAATCACAAGGATCAGTCACTTTGCCATTTCGTTTTGGAATTTTTGGAGCTCAGTTATTAGGCAATTTTGGGTGATTTTTGGAGCTTTTGAAGAGGGGGTTCCGTCATTTATCATGAGGTAAGTAATTTATGCTAGTTTTGAATTAAATACAAGGTTTATAATTGGATTTAGACATGGAAATTGGTAGAAAACATGGGATTTGAGGGAAAACCTAGAAAATTAGTATTCTTGGATTTTGACTATGATTTTTAGTATGGAATTAAGAGAAAATCATATATTTGAGTTCGTGAGTTCATGGGTAAACTTTATCTTCGAAAAATTTTGGATTCCGGGCACGTGGGCCCGAGGGCATTTTGGTCAACTTTTCGTTCGGGGTTAGAAATTGTTGTAAATTGAGTTGTAAAGTATATATGAGCATATATTAATGGATTTGAATGATCATTGGCTAGTTTCGGGGCGTCGTGCGTTGGTGCAGGCCTTCGGAAGGATGTAGAATGCCGGTTGCGAGTCTTCGGAGCGAGGTGAGTCTCCTTTCTAATTCTGTGAGGAGGAAATTACCCCATAGGTGAGTTAAATTGATTATGTGCTCCTAGTTGTGGGGGCTACGTGCGCACGAGGTGACGAGAGTCCGTGCGTAGCTACTATTATGCTATTGTCCGGGTAGTTTAGGACCCAAAAGCATGTTATATGTGGAATAAATGGGAAATCATCGATAGCTCAGATTGCTTAAATCACATTAAATTAATAATTGGATTTTCTAATAGACTTAAACTTCGTTTTCTCAAATTAATAAAGAGAATTGACCTTTCCTGGATATTTGCTCCACATTGACTTCCTGACTGTTTATCTGTCTGTGTGTATTTATTTTGGAACGGGCCGAACGCCTCGGCAGATTAATAGATGCATCTGTAGGTGCACCGTCGACCCTCGGCAAGTGCACATTTATTTCTGTTGGATCGGATCGTCGCCTCGGTATGATTTGCGCATGCCTGTGTTGCTGCCTGAACTTAATTAAGTGATTATTGCCCTTTTGTGGCTTAAATATATTGGGATTATGTTTTAAAGAGAAATTC
>MU705931.1:14117-31677 GCA_026770625.1 Nicotiana glauca
ACTGTTAACAGAGTCAAAACTTTCCTTGGTTCGGGATTCAACCGGTGACTTGGGACACCATTAATTTTCCAAGTGGCGACTCTGAATTTAAATAAATAAATCCCGTTCCGACTGTCCTTAAATTGGAAAAACTCCTTTCTTTTATTATATCTCTTCCCGGGGTGTAATAAATAGCTCGTAAAAAGGAGGTGTGACATCCATTTTAAGGGGTAAACAAAAAGGTGGAGTTTAGTTTGGTATTTCCTGGTTGCTATCCATGAAAGTTATGTGACGTCTATAATGGAGAGCGAGCCGATGAGGGCGAGTCAAGCAAGAATGACAGACTTCTAGACTGTCAAATTTTTGAAGAAGGGATACACAAATCACCTTAGGCGAACCCCGCATCAGAGTGGAAAAGAGAAGTAAGAATTTTGTTAGGCACAACACAAGTTCACATGGTACATGCGCTATTAAGCTCGGTAATGACTTAGCTCTGGAGATAAATCTGTAAAGTCTATCGGGCCAAAGCAAACAACGTGTCATGAACGTGGGTTATGATAAATATCATGTTAGAGCCTCATGATGACTCTCCTTCGGTACGATGGTAGGGCAAACTTTAACAAGGACGCTAAATCTCGGTAGGTGAATATAATGATGTCGTAAACCATAAAATAAATCAGTAAGGTCTGTTGGGCCAAAATACGCAATATTAACTTGGGTCGTGATAATTTACCCTATACTTAAAGTATGAAGATTTGTTTACACTATTATATTGATAAAAATGCAATATTTAGTTAGCTGACAAATAAGACGAGTAACCTTCATTTTCCTCTGCATCATTATTTTATCCATAAATATTTAATATCTTGTAACTTGTTATTTTTGTGGTCTTCATTAATTAATTTACATACTTAGCATCATCGTGCCGCTCGATAAGCGAAAAAAGGTTTCTAATAAGAAACTCTGTGAATAAACGAGGCTTTCATGATAGAAAGATTTACATGCAATAACGATCCCAATTCCATGTATTCAGTTAAGATTAAATTGAACTAATAGCGTAAATTAAGATTTCATCATAGTATTATCGGTGAATAGAAGTTAAATCTATTTTCCGATGCCTCTGTATTCAAGTATTTAGTTTTCCAAATACAGTCGAATGTGAGATTAACTCTAAGACATATAACCTTAGAAATTGCGAGTTTCAAATGAGAAAGAAAACTCATATGGAAATTGAATGCTACAACACGTGCACTTAAGATTAGTGTACCAATTATAATAGACTTAATATAGCGAGAGTTTTTTGCGCTAGATGTCCTTTTAAAACAACATAAATTGGCTAGTTTTGTGCTGATTGATATAGCATACCGCACGACACGAAAAAGACAGAACAAAAAAAGAAAGCAATATAACTTAGTGGCATGTATATCCTCACCCATGATGATTCTATTAACCAACTATTGTGATCTTTATTATGATCTGATTTCTTATAATTTAGCTAGATTCATATTTAATACTTTGGTAACTAATTAAGAGTAATTAGTTAAAATAAGGCAACAAATTAAAAATGAGACATAATAAAGCAACAAATTTATGGCAAGTAGTTGTTAGGCCACATCACAACCACATATGAATTATAATTGGAAGTTAGCCAAAAAAAATATATATAGCTTAGTTTAATGGATGTGTTTATTATTACAATTGAACCAAAAAAAAAGGTTTGGAAATATAGTAGTATCTAAAACCAAAATGAAGGTTTACGCTTACCAAAACTCCAGATTTGTTTACCAACTTGAAAAACCCAGTCGCAGACTTGGTTTTATCAACTCTTCTTATGCACCAAAATTCATTCAAATCAACTTCTTTTGTACAACCTATCATAATTGGAACGAGAATCTAAGGCTACCACCAGACCCTGCAATGGTAGTAAAAAGCCCAAAAATCTCAACCAGTATGACCCTAGAAACAAATGATTTTGCTAACAAAGAAGAGACTCGTGAAACCATTTTCAAGGTGGTAAAGATTTTTTTAAAATTTTCCCTTTGGTTCAAAATGCATAAACTCCCTTTGATTTCATTTTATGTAGCACTATTTACTTATTAGTCCTTTTCAAAAAGAATGCCACTTTATTATATTTTCTAGTAATATACCTTATGAATCTTGTATAAATTATATTACGTCATAACAAAAAGGAGGGGAGGGATTTAAAAAATTGAAATATCATGAATATA
Organism: Nicotiana glauca; assembly: GCA_026770625.1. NCBI lineage: Eukaryota > Viridiplantae > Streptophyta > Magnoliopsida > Solanales > Solanaceae > Nicotiana > Nicotiana glauca. The sequence goes on from MU705931.1 coordinate 16,325, forward strand.
TACTTAGCTAATGTTCATATTTGCAGGTGTTAAAGAATTGGCATGCTTCAGATATTAACTGCAAAAAGATCTTCGATGAACTGAACGCGATGGTACAAAATTCTAGGTATTATTGCTTGGTGTCGATCGATGGTCGACCAGCACTGCAACTAACTGTTAAGGTTATATTGCTTTATCGGTACGTTGAGATGGGAAGTAATAGCAATGGCATATCAACTAATTCTAGTGATGGGAATTGCTTGCTTTGCAAAAATGAGCTCGTTGGTAATTTGAAAGCAACAGGGATGCTATGTTCGCATATTTTTCATATCAATTGTATTAGAATATGGCTTAGGGAAAATAATGGTTGTCCATCTTGCGTTGCCAATGTTAATGCCCTAGCTGATTCCATGCTATCCAGCATGATACTATAAAGTTTGGTTTTGTTGGACAAAATTTAAGTATTCATTAAAGAATTATCGAATTGCTGAATAAAACTGGAATATGGTCTAGTTTTTAAGTTAATATTCTTTTCTGGGTATTATGTTTTTTTTTAATGTATCCTTTCGTGAATTAATATGTACTAGATTTTAAAAGGACAAATCTCACTAGAAATGTCCCGAGTTATAATGTGATCAGTAATATAGTAAAATTTACTACTCTTTTGTAGCCCCAAAAAAAGTGTTTCTTCTGCTTTTAGTGTGGTTTCGTTTTTATTAATTTCCAATTATAACTTTGTGGCGCTTTCTATGATAATATCGGTCTTTTAAATTTTGAACTTTTTTTGGGTTATAACATTGTTTTAATCTTTCATTTAGATGAACGAATGCTATAAAGAAAAGAAAAATTGAATATTTACACTGAAAAATAAATGTGTACTTATACACGTCATCAAGGTTTAAATAGAAAGAGAAAAAAAAAACTATCCTTAATGTGGTGATATACGCATATTGCTAAAGGCTATCAATGATTTATTTTTATTTTTTTGGTTTTCCATCCGGTGTCCTGTCTCTGCAATGGAGCCTGACTATATCTGCATTTGCACGGTTAGGGCCCCATTCGAGTGGAAGCGCTCCCTAACAAAGATTTTTTTATACCTAAGACTCGAATTCGAAACCTCTGGCTAAGGAAAAAGCAATCACATTCGCTGCACTACATCCTTTGTACTTGGTAGTATTTCTTGGTTCATCCCGGACCCTGCACCGGGCTGTATTTCTTTTTTCTTTTTCTTTTTCTAATTTTTTGGTTCATGTTTTCATGTTCCCTAATACAATAGCGAGTCTAGTTCCAGTTTAACTAACCATTAATTTTTGGATTTGATAATGGCTATCCTAGAATTTTAGCGCTTGACGTCACGAGAAAAGCCTTATCATAACTATATGGATACGTCAAACCATGTTAATTTGTTATTGTCAAATAATATATTAATGAAGTAAGCGTACATACAAATTTATTATTCTTATACTACTTTATGTTTAAAAGTGGTTCCTAAAATATTTTATTGAAATGGTTGTTAACAAGTTGATTTTATTGACGCAAAATCAGGTAAGTTTCTAAACACTCAAAAAATTATCTTTTAAGCCTAAATATCCTTATAATTCGAAGCAGGATAAGTTAGAGGATTCAAATCTCTCTCACACTGATCAAAATATTCCTATTGTGACTCCTATCTTCATTACTGACTAATAACAATGATCTACCTAAGGAAGCAGAATCTACTAGTATGGATTTGGACGAAATCCCTCATAGGCAATCCACCGATCATTCCCACTCCATTTCCCCATGAAAACTCACTATTACCCCATATTGATAAGCCACGTGGCACTCCAGCCCCATGCAATACCATTGCAAATGAAATAGCGGCCCCACCCCCTAAGCTATTACCTGGCACGCCTTCAATTACCCAACATTCCCCTAATACACAAGTTAACTACTTGTCACACGCTGATGGCCACGTGGCCATGTAATTGCGTTACCCAATCCATGAAAAACTAGAAGCGGAAGCAATGGAACAAAGCATGCACACTACAAACCCTATATCTACTAATCAATCATTGCTTCACGAATCTCCACTTCCTACTGCCTCTACAACTTCCAATCTCCAATATGAATCCAACACCCCCATTTATACCAAGGAGAATAACACTAAGTCAGTTAAACTCTCCCTATCGTCCATCAATACTATCAAAAATGAACAACCAAGTTCCAAATTCAAATCTCCCGATCTATGTCACCAATATCCTACCTTAAGATCACCAACCAACGACATGGTTAGAACAAGGTCTTCAGAGACAAGCAATTTTTTTCACAGTGAACATGCAGAACCAGGAGGTTCTCTTTGCTCTATAGAATCCCCAGCTACTAGCCCAACTAATTTCGGATGGGATGAAGCTAGCCATGTCCAACTATATAAATCACCTTTGGGTGATGAATGTCCTCGATCCAATTGCCCTAGCATTGGCTCCAGCCCTACTCCACAACATGCAAGCCCATTGGAAGCTTCCATACCACTACAATCTATTGCAGAATATGCAACTTCTTTACCAATTGCCCTTCTTTGCTCCACGGGACCTAAACAACCCCCCATTGATCTATGCATGGCAACCCCTGCCTCAGCATTTTTCACCATCAGTGGACATTCATCACCCACAACCTCCCCAACACAATGTACACGCATAAGAAGAGGAAAAAATAGTAGAACAAGAGTAGATCATTCCACCTCTGAATATCACATCGTTCACAGAAATTTCAAACCTCCACGCAGTCAAGATCATGCTGTTTCAGGCACTGGAGGACAAGAAGTTTGTATGCAAGTGCTCACAGGAACTGTACAAATGTTCACTCAACATCAGGCCTCCACTAAACGAGGTAGTAGGAAACTCCGCAGCGATATTAAGCCCATCAGTGAAGGGCAATGTTCCCCAACACCACCATCTTGATCCCTCAATGAATAGACTCCCAAACTTTATAATTTGGAATATCAGGGGTGAAAATAATGATGAATTTAGGCGTCAATTTAGGGAGCTGCAAAATACACACAACCCTTCCCTAGTTGCACTCTTAGAAACACGCATGACCAATCACATTGGCATCCGAGATGATTTTCATTTTTCTAACATGGTGGAGATCCCTGCCCATGGCCAATCAGGTAGTATTGCTATCCTTTGGAATGATTCCCATGTCCAGCTTAGCCATATTCGTCTTAATGGTTAGGAAATACATGCAATGATACTGGTACTTCCTAATCATCATCCTTGGTTATTTAGTACTAGCACTAATGTCCATATTAGGTCACAACTTTCGACGAATCTGGAAACTATTGCTAATAATTATAAGGGCATGTGGTTCCTAGTTGGAGACTCTAATGAGATTGTAAGTCAACAGGATAAATGGGGAGGAAGACCTATAATCGTAATAGAGCCTCTAAGTTTCTTTCGTGTATTAACCATTGTCATTTTATTGATCTTGGTTATAAGGGAGCTAAGTATACATGGTCCAATCATAGATTTAATCGTCCTGATTTAATTTTGGAACAGCTGGATAGATGTTTTATTAATTATCAATAGCTTGAATATTATCAGAATGCATTTGTTACTCATTTGCCAAAAAATTATTCGGACTATGCCCTCCTCATAATTTCCTTGTTACAGTATACTAGGCTTCACACTAAACACGTTTTTAAACTTGAAACTTATTGGTGCCATCACCCTGAATTTATTACTATTGATAGAGAGTCTTGGCATGGTTAGAGTCTAACTAATGCAACCAATCTCTTCACTTAAAAAGTTAAGGATTGGGAAGCTCAAGACTTTGGTGATTTTATTAGAAAAAAAAACAATCCTTGTATGACTTAGTGGAATCCAAAAATCTAGGAATTATCCTATTAGTTTTTTCTTGAAAAATCTGGAACAAGCCCTCACAAACGAGTATAGTACTCTTTTAAAAATAGAAGAGGATCACTAGAAGCTTCGCTCCCGTATTAATTGGCTTAGTGAAGGGGATGCTCGTACCAAATTTTTCCATACAAGTGTCCTTAATATAGAAGAAGAAAAAATCGTATCTCTTTCTTCAAGGATGCTCTCAATAATTGGATAAATGGTCCTAATCAAATCCTTCAACACACTTTAAACTACTTTCAACCAATATACTAGACAAGCCAGGAATCATCTAGTTGGATAGACAACCAAAATACACTGGCTTCTCCTAGTAATATTGATTTATTAATGCTAGACGAGCCTTTACAAAGTTTTGAAATTACTAGAGCTATCTTCTTTTTCAAACCTTTTAAAGCCCCTAGACCAGACGAATTATATCCTTTTTTTATCAGAAATATTGACATATTATCAAGCATACTATTTATGATTACTGCCATTCTATCTTTGATAACTATACTATCCCTGAGCATATCAATACTACCTTTCTTTGTTTAATACCAAAATTCCTTAATGCTAATGAACTAAATAATTTTAGGCCTATTGGTCTCTGTAACACCTCATATAAGATCATCACTAAAATAATTGTCAATCATCTGAAACCCTTTTTAGACATCCTCATAGGCCCTTTCATCAAGCTTTCTTAAAGGAAGACGTGCGACTAATAATGCCATTATCATACAAGAAATTATCCATCACTACACTAAGATTAAAGGAAAGAAGGGAAAAATGCTTCTAAAAAATTGATTTGTGACAAGCCTTCGATCGATTGGAATGGTCATTTATTCGTAAAGCTCTCCACTTTTTTCATTTTCCTCCAAAATCACCAAACTCATCATGTCTTGTATTACTACATCTAGTGTGGCTGTTCTAGTCAATAGATCTCAAACAGAATTCTTTAAGCCATCTAGAGGCATTAGACAAGGTGACCCCATGTCACCCTATATATTTATTCTTTGTATCAAACTTTTATCTACCCTTATCAATCACCAAGTCGATCTAGCCTTACGAGATCCTATTAAAATAACTCCTCAAGGACCTGCACTGTCCCATTTATTTTTGCAGACGATTTAACCTGAATGGTTGCTTCTAATGAAAAGAGTGCTTCCACTATTAAATGTTGCCTTGATTATTTTATTAAGTTATCAGGGCAACAAATAAAATTTTCAAAATCAAAGCTCCTCTTTTCTACAAACTGCCTTGCTTCCCAGCAAAATTCAATATCCTCTATTCCAAACCTCAAAGTTAGTAATACCTTTGGAAAATAAAATGGATTTCCAATTTTGAATACCAATCCCAAATCAATGGATTACGTCTTTATCCTAGATAACCTTAATAAAAGGCTTAATGGTTGGAAAATACAATTTCTTTCCTTAGATAGGAGAGCCACTCTCATCCAAACAATACTCAATTCTCTCCCAAATCACGTCATGCAATATACTGTGCTACAAAAAAAATCCATCGGCAAATTGATAAAATTCAACGAGACTTCCTTTGAGGTAGTACTCTTAGTTCAAAAAAAAATCATTACGTAAAATGGGATGCTGTTTCTTTGCCAAAAAAGATGGGGTCTGGGAATACATAAATCCATCGACACGAACAAAGTTGCCCTTACAAGTATTACTTGGAGTCTCCTTAATTACCCACAGACTATCTGGGCAACCTTGCTTCAGTCAAAATATAATGGTCGATATGCAAATGCATCTCACTCTTTCATTTGGAAAAATATCCTTATAGGGTGGGATACCTGTAAGAACGCCACTGCATGGCATGTTGGGGATGGTTCCCACGTAAATTTTTGGCATGCAAATTGGTTATCAAGCAATAAAACTCTAAGGAGCATGTTACATGGTCCTTTGACTCCTGAAGAGGCAAACATTAAGATTTCCCATGTTCTCCATAATGGGACATGGGACCTCTCTCACATTTCTTTCGAGCTCCCTCCTCAAATCCTAACCCAAATTTATTCTGTCCATCCTAAGTGTAATATGAATCATGCTGATATACCACTCTGGGCTCCTACCTAAGATGGAATCTTCACCACAAAGTCAGTATATCCTTTTGTTAGTACTAATATAGTACACACCCATGACAAAGACTTCCAATGGCTTTGGAAACTAAAAACTTGGAATAAGCTGAAATACTTCCTTTGGCAATGCTACCATGACAGAATTTCTACGAGAGTCTTTCTGAATCACATTGGCATAGTCACTCCTCTATATTGCTCAGTATGCTCCACTATAGAAGAGACTTCTCTTCACATCTTTATGATGTGCCCCATAGCAAAATAGTTATGGGAAGCCTTAGGGGTTAACAATCTTTCAGTTCATACCCTCTCTACTCATTGGATTGATAGTTTATATAAGCATAAACCACTTACTATATACCCTTGGTTAATATGGGACTATTAATTCTCTTTTGCTCTTTGGCTTTTATGGCTCAATCGAAATAAAAATATCTTTCACAACCTTCGTAACTCAATAGATAGCAATATGGTTATCACAAGAGCCATGGAGTATCTACACTGTAGTAACATCAAGTGCAATAAAATAGATAGACATCTATTTGCGACTACCAAATTGGAACCTCCTGATATACACCAACTAATGCTCAATATTGATGAGGCCTTTAAAGGAAGATTTGAAGTGAGTGGAATAGGGTGAGTAATTAGAGATTCAAATGGGGACTGGGTTATAGGTTTTAGTAAAACTACTAATGGCCCTTCCCCTTTCTACATCGAACTAGAAGCATTATGCCATAGACTTGAACTTGCAGCAAATCACCAATTCAGCAACCTCCAAATTGAGACTGACTCGGCTGCTATACCTCAATTAATTAAATCAAATAAATCACCACTATATAATAATCTTCTTTACAAATGTAGGTACTGGTTGAAGATTTTGGGGAATCCACCTATCCTACACAATTTCAGGGAAGGAAATAACATAGAGCATAAGCTAGCACAACTAGGAGTTCAGCAGGCCAATATTAACCAGACATACCTAGAAGCACCGGAATATCTTAAGCAAGTTGTGTCTACTGACAAAGGAGGGCTCATAGTTATTAGAACTACTGCTCCTACTATATTAAATAATCTGGCCATATTGGGCAATCTTGTAATGACTTCTTTTGGTTCTACTCTTACTTCTACTAGCATGCCTCCTTTGGCTCCCAATGGGAGTACTAGGCTATGTAACCTTGCTACTTAAATTTAATAAATAAATATTTCTCTTCTGCCAAAAAAAAGGAAATAGATGCTAACTAAGCTGAATTAACTGTGGTTACAAGTCTACTTATATTAGAGGTTTGTTAATACTGTTAAAGAAGTAGTTAGAAGTAGTGTTAAGAGTAGTTAATAGCACATGTAGTGCATGTAAGGTCTAGCTGCTTTTATCAATAAAAGTAGTCATTGTACTCTTTAGCTCAACAAGAAAACATTTCCTTCTTCTTCTTTATTTCTCAATCTCAGATTTTAGAAGGATCTTCTCTGCATGTGCCCTAATTAACTGCTCCATTAATAGAGGAGTGAAAGCTTCATCTCTATCAGAAATTCTTCATGGTATCAGAGCGGCAATCGTGAGGACCTAATCCGGCGAAATTGAAATAATTTTTGGTAGACATGGATAGAGATGTGGTAAGCTCGCTCGACCATAACTACCAGATATTTCATCAAGCAAGAGATACTCCAGGACTAGTTCTAATCCCAATTGAGCTCACAAGGCTAGAAAATTATGCTCTGTAGAGAAGGGCAATGAAGCTAGCACTGAGAGGAAAAGGTAAGCTTGGATTTGTAGATGGTTCTTGTACTAAAAGTAGGTATAGAGGTGAATTGGTTGAGCAATGGAAAAAATGCAATGCGATAGTACTGTCTTGGATTGGAAGTATAGTTTCGAACCAATTGATGCCAGAGATCATTTATGACTCAGATGCTAGGAAGGTATGGAATAATTTTCAAGAGAGATTTGATCGTTCTAACCTAAAAAGGATCTACTGCCTTTGGTTTGATATTGCAATGATGAGACGTGGAACATATTCAGTGACCAGCTATTACACTAAAAAAGAGATCTATAGGATGCATTGGTTGTTTTGGCCTCAATTCCTTGTTATGATTGTGAAGAGTCAAGACCTTCAGTTGAACATCTGAAGTTTCAGTGTATGTTACAGTTCCTTATGGGCTTGAATGAAAGCTATGGGAATGTGAAGAGTAACATAATAGCAAAGAGACCATTAGTTACTATTAATGAAGCCTATGCAATTATGTCACAAAAGAAAAGCCAAAGAACACTTAGTGTGGTAGATACATAGAGGGATCCACTCACTATGTTAGCAGGAAGGGCACAAGGATTCAAACCTAAAGGATTTGTGAGCATTATGGGTATAAAGGTCATTTGAAGGAAAACTACTACAAAATTGTAGGCTATCCCCCAGATTTTAAGAGTAAGAAGAGACTGGACAATTTGGTGGAGTTTCAGGTTAACAGGGTGGCAGAGCACATCCTAGTGGAGGATTCAAACCATATGCCAATAACGCAACTACTGAAACTCAACTGCAAGGAAATTTCTTCACTAAGGAAGAATACTCATAGTTAATGGACCTCCTAAATAAGACACCATCAAATGATAGCACCTTAATTGTGATGGTATGTACTGTTACATTGTTATCTAGTACCTATGCTTGTGAATGGATAATTGATGTTGGCGCCTCTCATCATATTACACCATGCAAGGAAATTTTAGATGAACTAGGAAGCTTAGAAAAACAACAAGACAGTAGAGTGCAGGTGCCAACAGGAAGTAGATCTTCCATAGCATGTGCAGGAAGTATAATGATTTTAGGAAGTCAAAAGATCACAAATGTACTACATGCCCCACATTTCAAATTCAATCCGCTTTCAGTGTCAAAGTTAACCAAAGAATTGTGGTTTAAAGTCACTTTCTTCCCTAACTTCTGTGTGTTTCAGGGACTCTACATTAGCAAGGTAATGGGGATTGGTAAAGAGAGTAATGGTCTTTACATTCTAAAAAGAGAGTTCAAACCCACAATAGGAGCAACAGTAACTAAAGAAGTGAATGAAGCAAAACTATGGCATCTTAGATTAGGATATCCATCAACAGTTGCTATGCAACATATTCCTAGCTTAAATAAATCCAATAATACAGTACAGGAGAACTGATCAGTATGCCAATGGCAAAGCAGATCACGTTAATCTTTCCTGTTAGTAAGAGTAAATCTAGTAGTATTTTTCAATTGATTCATGTTAATGTTTGGGGGCCCTATAGAAAGGATACGTTTGATAGAAAATAATATTTGTTACTATAGTAGATGATTATAATAGATATACTTGGGTCTGTTTGATTCAATCCAAATGTGAAGTTTTAATTGTACTTAAAGACTTTTTTGTGATGGTCAAAAATTAGTTTGACATTTTTGTAAAAGTACTGAGATCAGACAATAGCACTGGATTTTTTAGTTCACAATGTAATGAGATGTTATCTTCCTTTGGCATAGTTCGCCAAAGTAGTTATGTCTATACTCCTCAACAAAATGGAATAGTTGAGAGAAAGCATAAACATAGCTTAGAAGTAGCAAGCAGCTTGCCCAGGGATGACAAACTAGCCCCAAGGCAAGAAGGACAGTGTTGATGGGGTATTCTGAGGTTCAAAAGGGATATAGGCTATTTGATCTGGATTTCAAAATCTTTTTTGTTAGAAGGGATGTAAGTTTCAGAGAAGGGATCCTTCCTTTCAAAGCCATGCCAGTTGAAAATGAGGAGGAAGTCCTATTCATGCAAGTAAATGATGCACCATCACTACCAGACCACTCTCATATGATGCAGCATAACCAGAATAATACTACAGCAGCAAAAGAACCAACAGAGCAAACAGAAGCTGAACCTCCCACCATTAACAATCAAGAGACAAATGCAACAGATAGCACATCAACTTCTCAATATGTTGAGGATCCTGCAGATGCTGATAATCCAAGGGAGGCACTTAATATTCATTACAAGAGGTTGAATTAATGGCGGAAAAGCCTCATACTACAGAACAACCTACTACTACTAAAGCTGTTGCAGAAAGTAGCAGAGGCCAGAGAATCATCAAGCCACCATTATGGCTTAAAGATTATGTAACTTCTAGAAACAATGCCCCCAATTGCTTATACTCCATCAACAACTATGTGGAGTATGATCACTTATCCATTGGTTATCAAGAATACCTAAGTTTGTTCCCAGCACCCACAAAGCCCAAGAATTTTAAGGAAGCATCTCAAGATCAAAATTGGATTGAAACTATGCAGTAGGAAGTCAATGCCTTAGAAAAAAATCAGACCGGGGAATTGGTAGACCTACATAAAGGGAAGCAGGCAGTTGGATCAAAATGGGTGTAAAAAGTCAAATACAAACAAAATAGAGAAGTAGACAAATACAAGGCCAGACTTGCGGCAAAAGGGTACACTCAACAGGAAGGCTTAGATTATCATGAGACTTTCTCACCAGTTGCTAAAATGGTGACTATCAAAACAGTGATCAGTGTTGCAGCCTCAAGGAATTGGCCTCCGTATATGTAGATATAAATAATGCTTTCCTACAAGATAACCTATTAGAGGAATTCTATATGGATTTTACTCAGGGGATTCAAAAGCGGGGGGGTATAAAGTATGTAAGTTGTTGAAGTCATTATATGCCTTAAAACAAGCTTCCAAACAGTGGAATATCAAACTCACAGATGCACTACAATCAGCTAAGTACATTCAAAGTCCACATGATCATTCTTTATTAGCGAAGAAAGAAGGTGAGGAATTGGTCATTGTCGTAGTGTATGTAGATGATCTACTCATTGATCACGCCCAACTATGCCTTATAAAAGGACACGCGGATGTTGCAAATATAACCTGAGTATTTAAGCCCAGAGTCGAATCCACAGAGAATTAACCTATCAATTACTTTTGTCGTACTTACTAAATTCTTTTGAATCAACTTCCCCAAACATTGTAAATAATAGTTGATGGTATTTCTAATAAGTAATATTGAAAGTAAATAAACAGCTGTAAACTAAATATGCTTGGGTTGTAAATAATAATGAGAAGGTTCTATAGTAGTGATTTCCCCTATTGATGGAATCTCTTCCGGTTATGTTTCATATAGATTCATGAAAACATCTCTATCAATCATGAACACTCTTTTTACCGTAAATCTCTCCCGAATAATCACGATAATTTACTAGACACACTCTCCCAAGATACACTAGCTAACTTTGTTTATTACAGCTCACTTTAGATTGCACCCAAGGCTTCGTTATCCCTAATCCCACCTTTAAACCCGCAGTTATAGAACCCTCTTATACTTTGGGAGTGGAGTTGTTCAACAATTACCTAAATATGTACTCTCTTCTGAGTTATGCACACTAAATAGGCACAACTAATTGAGGATCCTGTCAATTAACTACAACAAACACGTAGTTTGAACAAATAGAGATTAACTAGCAAACTATATTAACATAATCAAGAAGTTCATCCTTCAAAACCATAGACTAAAGTATTTAGCTACTCATAACAATGTAAATATAAACTACGAAAATATTCATCATGGAAAATTGCAAGAACAGGAAGAGATAAAGAACTATGATATTTTTGGGTGATCTCTCACACTTGTGTATCTTGAAAAATTAATCTCCAAAACAAGTCAGCCCTAATGTGGCCGAATTTATACATCTTATAAGGGTTTTACACCAAATTTTCCCATCCTAATACTTTGGTCCCTGAAATTTTTGCGTTCTGCAGCTGTCCCATCGCGGTTACGCCAGGACCGCGGCCAGAATACTCCTCTGAATCTTTGGTAATATTCTGCCACAGTCCTACCGCGGTTACGGTCTGACAGTGGCAGGCCAGGTTCAGTTCTGGTTTTGTGCTTTTGCTTGGTGCACTTCGTGGGTATTGTTTTATTGGCCTCCTTTTCTTCGTAATTGATCCCAAAAGTGCTCCACCGACTTCTTTTATTGGATATAGCCTGCAAAGCAAGAAAAGCACTAATCAGAGCATTTGGTTATCACTTTTTACCATAAAGCTATACGAAAATGTGGTTATTTAGGGCATAATTATAGTCTAATTCAACTATTATCAACACCCCACACTTAAATCTTTGCTCGTCCTCAAGCAAGTTGAACCACACTTCTAGGTCTATTCTTTTGATGCATTACCCTTTTTATGTCACACCCGCTATTATGAAAGAACAACCTAAGCAGTGAAACAGCCACACCTCATATGAAGACTCTAATGCCATGTCACACTTATGCTTACTCTATGTACTCTAAACAGAAGCGAAGACTTGCTTTTTCTTCTTGAGTTAAATGCCCTCACATCACATTTTTTAGAGAGGTTCCACACACATGAAATCAAACAACAAGGAACTGTAGATAGAACGAATTCACTCACTCTCAGGAAAGAACATTCATATGCCACACAGATACACCATAAGCTTGCCCTTAGTGTAATACTTTACTAATCGAATTGTTCAGTCTAAGATCAATATGGCTTTATTTGGTAGTAATGTAGGCTACGGGACGAGTAAGATGCATTTAGATAGAAGAGTGACTACACCTCCCTAAGCACTTTAATACGTACATTTTCTCAATTAAACCTCACCCTTATGTCACCCCAAAATTCCACCTTCACATCAATGTAGCTACCCCATTCTGCTTTAAGCACACTTGCATCATGAGCCACCACTTATCGAATAGTTTCTATTTTTTTTCTCAAGTGGCTCTTCCTTTTTCAAAATAGTGTACCTTTCTCCTTATTCAACTAGTTCCACTCGAAAGCCAAACCGACCATCCCACACTTTAACTTTTATAAGTTTCATAATAATTCAAGTGCTTATGGAGGTGAAAAGGTTCAAATAGATGGTTAATTCAAACAAATGGGTAAGGCTTGTAATGTGGTTGCCAAAGAAAAAGGATTATAGGCACAAAGAGGTTAACTATGGTAATATATACAGGTGGATTCATGATTATATAGGCTACACAAATAAATGCCTAAATCATCTCTAAGACCAAACAATTTCTATTTCGCTTTGCACATACACGGGGCAAGTTCTAGGTATCGCATGCAAGCATAGAATACATGTATTACCTCACATACACTTGGCATGTAACTCATTCCAAATTAGTTTGTCAACACATTCACGTGAGCGTTCAAGTAACACAAGGTGTGCCAAATTAAGCCATAAGATTAAGAGTCTACACGTGAGCCTAGACGTCGCACCCTCAAGTTCGTTTTAAGTATCTGCAGGTATGTACACCACAGGATGCATTCTTGCCCTCACCCATCTTAGCCCAAAAGTGTCCTAAGGGTCCTAAAATCTATTAAAGAAAAATCTACCTAACCCGGTTCAAGAAAAGCCCTAGGAAAAAAACCATGGTCAAAAGAAAAACCAAGGGGGAATTACTACACTATCTAAAAAGAAAATAAAATAAAAAATCTTTTTGGCTTTTTTTGTTAGACTACTTCCCTCAAGAATACTGTCTAAGTGGTCCGTCATCAGGAAGAGTCTCCTACTTTTTCTAGATTTTTTATATCCGACCTTAGCCCTCAAGAAACCCGTCGACAAGTGTCCGTCGTTGGGCCAAATCAGTGGCGTCTAACATAAATACAAACAAAAAAAAAATACAAAACTACAACATACTTAATGCATATCTACACTACAATACACACACTAAATCAAGTCTCCCACCCCCACACAAAAAGAATATGGCATGTCCCCATGTCATAAAACAATTAAAGCGCAGAAGGGTAAGAGACCTTTCCTGGTCATTAGTCGGAGTCAGAGACAGTGTTGGGGTCCACGTTACAGGCCCTCCCTATAGCACGGAACCAAGCCATCATCTGGCTCTCAAACCTGGCTTGCCGTCTAGACATGGCATCCAAACGTACATACAGGCCATCCACCAAGGTGTAAAGTTCTGCCATCTCTTCCTCCCAAGACGGAAACCTGGTCAGGTGGAATGTGATCTCGAGAACTCCGCCCCAGTTTAGGGTTACCGAGAGGATCCGGCAGCATCATAAGATCTCTTGGGTGGTGCCATGGGTGCTGGGACGTCATCATCGTCATCCAACTCAATGGGAGTGGGTGCATCTCTGCCCAATTTGATCTTCGATGCTCTGAATGCTATTTTTGGGGGTAAAGTGCCATCCATAGAACTGGCTGGGACATCGGCCAGCAAACATAATCACATCACAAGTTAGGGGAAGTAAAACCCCTTAGTCATCACAGGTGACCGGAGGATCATTTCATCTCCAATGATTTTAGCAACATCAACGTCCTTCCTGGTTACGAAGCACCAAACAATTAGAGCCCGTAAGTTGTTCATATCTGACATGTTGCCCGTTGGCAATAACCTGCTGCAAATCATGGTGAACCAGCACTTAGCTTCCCATGTGAACGACTTGGAATGAAGGGCCATGTTCTCCTGTATCTAAACTGGCCGTCCCCCTGAGCATATTGACTCAATTAGAGTGTCCCCATCGACCCCTGGAGAATTGCGGTAATAATCAGTTTCACCTGTGAACGGAGGCAGCTGCATGACCTGGTGAATCTTCAATATTGAGGCATCTACCACTTTGTCCCGCATAACCACAGAACGATACATATGTTCTGGGCAGTTCGCGTAGAACTCTCGGACTATCATTGGGTTGGCCGTTTCAGGTTCCTCAAACAAGCACTCCATCCCCCTCCGGCAGATTTCGTCGTACATGTCCGGTTTTACTACACGGTGGGCAGCCCTGTCAATAGCAATTTCAAGGACAAAGCTTTTGGTAGCTTTAGCATGAAACCTGTCCTGTGCCTCCTCAGACGTGAACCGGGTGGCATCATAAGTTGGCACTTCGGAAGTGCTTTCCGAGTTCCTATGCTTCTTTCGGGCCATAGTACCTGCAGTTAATTCATCATGACGATCAGGGGCAGCCAAACATGGGCCAGTCGGATGGGTACTCAGATTTCGCCACCCGCTGGCACCAAACAGTTTCCTTTTTTTGTCAAGCATGGCCAGTATAACCATCTAGTAAGGTGCTAAAGTGGACAACATCCACTATTTCCCCCACATCACTTATCAATGATACAATTCCGCCATATAAGACCCCCATCCCCCCTGCAAGCTTCAACCAATTAATAACAGTTAAGTGCCACACCACCCACCCCACACAAAAATTATTAACTAGGAACACACCCCCACATCTACACAAATCAACCCCAAACACCATCTAAAATACCAAACTTGGATTCTAACACCCCATTGCAACCAGAATCAAGAATTCTACGCAATAATCACTACATAAGGCAAAGTACATAAAACACAAGAAAAATTAGAACAACTTACTTGAAGATTACCGTGGAGTCTTGGGGACAAATTTGGGGGGTTGTGGAGGGGTAGGGGTGTGGGGCATTTG